>JAMKCH010002977.1:0-36362 GCA_023653785.1 Ophioderma brevispina | reverse complement strand
GGGGGTGGGATGTGTGGGTGTGTACTATAAGAACAAGCGCTTCTAATTCTAATACCACTTAATAAACGTTTTACCGTGTTTATTCTGTGCTTTACGTGTAAAAGTCCACTCCGCTCTATTTTGTGTAAACTGTATAACCAGAGCCAAAACCAACTTCCTTATGTTTTTTTTAATTCTTTTTTTTTTTTATTCCTTCTTTTCCCCGGAAAATGACCCTATTTTCGGTGTAAAGACACTATGTTTATATTCAAGTAATGCCCCTTATGTATATTCGGAGTATGACTCCTTATGGTATTTTCGGAGTAATGACCCTATGTTATTTCGAGTAAAATGACCCTTATGTTATATTCGGAGTAATGACCCTTATGTTATTTTCGGAGTAATGACCCCCTTATGCTATATTCGGAGTAATGACCCTTATGTTATTTTCCGGAGTAATGACCCTTTGTTATATTCTGAGTACTGACCCTTATGTTATATTCGGAGTATGACCCGTATAGTATTTTGGAGTAATGACCCTTATTTTTAGTGTTCGGAGTAATGACCCTTATGTTTTTTTTTATTTTCGAGTAATTACCCTTATGTTATTTTCGTTTATGCCCTTATGTCATTTTCGGATAATGACCCTTATTTTTTTCCGAGTCTGACCCTTATGTTTGTTTTCGGAGTAATGACCCTTATGTTATTTTCGGAGTAATGACCCTTATGTTATTTTCGGAGTAATGACCCTATGTCTGATTCGGAGTAATGACCTTCGGAGTAATGACGTCATAATCATTTTCGGAATAATGAACTTCTTCGAAAAACGACGCCTTGTGTTTATGTTCGGAGTAAGACCCTTATGTTATTTTCGGAATAAGACCCTTATGTTTTTTTTTCCGGAATATGACCCTCGTAATTATGACCCTTATGTCAATTTCGGAATAATGACCCTTCGGAGTAATGACCCTTGGGAATAATGCGGAGACCCCGGGAGGGTGCGGCCCACTGGTTAGGGTATTAGCCTTGGTGCTAGAGGTCCCCGTTTCAGTTTCCCGCAGACCCCTTCATGGGATTTAATCGGGGTACTAAATTCTGTATTTAAGCTGTACAAGAGCTATTGATTGAATTGGAATTCGCTCTCCCCCCATGGTTTCAGTTGGATTTGGCAATGACCATGATAATCCCCCGTCCTTCGGAGGGGACGTAAGCCGTCGGTCCCATGTACAGAAGTCTAACCTGATGCATGCATATCACATCAGTTTTCGAAAAGAGTAGGTGATTACCCCGGGCTGTCCCAATTCCGTCCCGGTAAATGGACCCCAATGGAAATAAGCTCCGGGGGGGGGGGGGGGGGGTGTAAGAGTCTTTCTTGGTTTATCCATGACATTGTCCAAACAAATCACAATACTTCGTCCACGCAAGCATTCACTAGACACTGTGTAAAAACCCGAATGCGCCGGGCAGCATTTAGACTTGATCAAAATCTAGGACTTCGCATCAGATCCTTGTACTGATTATATCTCTTTTCATATTGCTTCTTTTCCATTTTTCCTGCAGACTTGGCGAGAGGTTAGCATTTATTCTTGAACCACATCAATTCTAGTTGAAAAAACAACGGCAACTAACTAAATAAAACGTCGCTCAGAGGGTTGAACGACAGTGGGTTGGGAAATCACAATCTAGTCGAAAACAATCTATTCGCACTTGAAAATGACTCTTTTTTAGGCCAAAAGATTTCTAATTTTTCAAGGTCACACTACAGCTATTTCTGACGTCTTATTGACATTCAGGTTGGCTATTTCTAGCCCAAAAATTTAAAATTTCGAGTTCCTGAATCATCACTGTGTTTTTAACATATTATCCTACCCATTCCATATATCCAGAACTATTTTGACTAAAACAGTATATATTTGTAGTTGCCTTATTGATTATTGCATAATTGTAATATGGTACCTAACTAGGAATATACCTTTGATATTGCAATGTGGTGTGGGACAATCTCATAAATATTGGCAATATTTTTTTGTAAAGGTATTTGATGGAAAAAGGAATTAATTAACGACTTCTCTACAGGCCAAATGCAATGCAGTACCACAATAGCAGTGATACTCCATTTTAGTAATCAAACTTAAGAGTACCATCTGGAGTACTACCAAGGCTTGGGGTACTCGCCATTACCTATAGAGGAGTACCACCAGAGGTACTCCATCCAGGGGTTAAATCATATTGAAATACCCCGAGAGTTTCTTTGGTAGTACCCCTGCTGGTGGTACTCTTAAGTGTAAGTACCACCAGAGTACCACGCTATCATGGCGGTGCTGCATTTGCTGGCATAGGGATCTTGGTGTGTACATGTAAGTTAATATTTTATGAAACTCGAAACAACACAATACCGATTCATGTCACGCAAAAAATGGACAATGTTCGAGTCTCATCACTCGACAACTAACTATAGCGTTAATATAATAATAACTCGAAAATTCAACAATTTTTTCCCCTCTACAATGCACTATATTTCCATCACTTTAATTAATGACTCATGATGTGTTTTTACACAACTCCCCATTCCAAACCAAATGTAACTAGAAATATAACCTTGAATATGATATTGTCAATTTTAATTCTATGGAAAAAATCTAATAAATTCGTTGAAGACTTGATATTATATTATTTTGGTCATGTATTTGGTGAAATAAAGTGAACTAAATTAAACCGACTTAACTACACACCGAGATTCTAATGCAGTGCCACCATAGCATGAGAATCTTGGTGTGTAGGTAAGTCAGATAAAATAAACTTTTATAATTATGAAGTCTTCAAATTATTCTGCTTTTGTCCCATACAATTGAACTTGAAAAAAATCAAATTTGGAGTTATATTCCTAGTTGGGCTAATATATATATTAAAATTAAGCAATAATCACTCGGCAACATACAATGATAGTGTTTTGTGTCATCTTCTGTCATCCCCTGTTTTTTTTAAGAAAACCATGTTTCTGCACTGTTGATGGTTAATATTATTTCAATTATAATCCTATATGTTGGCTTAATTGTGCATAAAAGTTACAAACTTCGTTTTTTATGCATTTTATTGGATTTTTGTCTACAGTGTGTAAGAATTATTGTCAAAAATCTTGGAATAAGTATGATATTTCACGAAATTATGAGATTAAAACTGTTCATCAACACTCACATTTTTGTTCCGCATATTTCGGAGAAACCATTCTCCGTCCTCAGCGGATGTTAGCTGAATGTTGACTTGCAGATTCTCTACTCCTGGACGTTGGTGGTGTCCTACTAGATGTTGTCAGCAAAGAATCGTAAATCTTTGGTAGTTCACGGCCCCCGTCCCTATTCAGGGTGGGGTTGGATTCTTTCTTTATGAAGATAGCCTCTCTCACTTTCCTTGGTATGAGATTATCCTCCCTGCATAGCACTTTGACATTTCCTATGTCCAGTTCGTGACCTGTGGTTTTCTTGTGTTCTGCGAGGGCAGATTGATTTGAAGGAGTTTTGGCCGAATGTTCTTTTAAACGGTCGCCAAGCACCCTCTTGGTCTCCCCTACGTAGACTTTATCGCAAACATTTACCGGGGACGCGGTCACTACGCCTGTTTCTCCTCGACTGGTGCTGGATCTTTTGGGTGAGACTAAAAGCTGGCGGAGGGTTTGATGTGGTTTGAATGATGTGCAAATACCGTATTGTCCAAAAACTCGCTTCACTTTTTCAGACACCTCCCGAACATAAGGGATGACAACTGGAACTTATTTTTTTGACGATGGTAGAGGAAGAGCCCTGATTTTTTGAAGGCTTTCTGTTCTTTCTTTACTACCGCTCGCTTAAAACTCCACTCCTGATAACCACAGCGTTTTAACGCAGATTGACATGTTTTATTTCGCTCTCCTTATCCTCTGGTTCTGTGATGACATTCTCACTCTGTTAAAGAGAGTTCTGAAAATACACTAAGTTTGTGCTCCAGAGGGTGATGGGAGTCGAAGGCCAAATATTGGTCTGTATGTGTTGGTTTCCTGTATACGCTCACTTGAAGATGTCCATCAGTTTGTCTCTTGACTAAGGTATCCAAAAAGGGGAGCTGCCCATCCTTCTCGGGATCCTTGGTGCATGTGTGTATTGGGTTTTGACTGTTAATATGGTCTTGAATTCAAGAACCTTGTCTTTTTTTGATGATTACATAGGTATCATCCACTACCGAAACAAACCGGGGTGAAAAACAACTAGCTGATTTTAATGCCTTTTGTTCAAAGTTTTCCATGTAAAGGTTGGCAATGATCGGTCTTAACCGGAGTCCTCGCACACCCATGGGCCTGTTGGTCTATGACCCCGAAACTTAAAATAGGTAGTGGTAAGACAAAATTCCAGAAGGGTTGCAATCTGTTCAGCATTCAAGTAAGTCCGCTTCTTCCAGCTGTTATCCTTTTTCAACAACTCCTTTACCACATCAAGGGCGCCATCCACTGGTACACTTGTGAAGAGTGCAGTGACGTCATATGATGTTTGAACTTCATCGTCGTCAACCCGTAAGTCTTTAATTTTAGAGACGAAGTCTTGGGAGTTCTGTATGTGGTGGGAAGATTTACCCACAAGTGGAGACAAAATATCTGCAACAAAACGAGCCAAGTTGTAGCAAACTGATCCAATGCTAGAGACTATGGGTCGCACAGGAATATTATCTTTATGTACCTTCGGCAGGCCATAAATGCATGGGACCACACAAGCACTGGGTCTGAGCTTATCATACAAATACTGATCAATGGCCCCTTTCTCCTTAAGATCTTTCAAAAGCTTGAGCAGACGATTCTTGTAAGTAGTGGTAGGATTTTTGGTAAGTTTGGAGTAAGTATCAGTATCACTCAACAAATCATTCACCTTTTCCTCATATGTTTGTGTATTTAAAACACAGTATTTTTTCCCTATCCTCCGGTAGAACAACAATATTTTTGTCTTCTTTAGATCTCTTATGGCCTGTCTCTCTTTAGAAGTGATATTACTGGTCGGTGGACTCGCATGTCCAAGAATAGCAGTGATTTTAGATCGTACCCTCTTCCGTGTCTTGCTTCAAGTCGATCACACACAACTTCGGTTGCTACCACGAATTCCTCTACCGGAACGGTGGGTGGCGAAACCGCAAAATTCAGGCCTTTGTTGAGTACCGATTTTTCATGATCAGTAAGCTGGCGTGAAGAGAGATTAATTACCCATTTATTTTTGTCCTCAAGCTCACTTTCTGAGGGATCTGGTCCGGCCTCAATCCTGTGAAATAACAGTTTTTTACGTTCTTTCAGTCGCCGAAATTTTTCAATATGGCGGGTTTTTACACGCTCATTCTCAACCTGTGATGCATGCTGGGAAAATGTCACTACTTCCTGTTCAGCCGGGTAATTTGGATCTTAACGATCTAGTAATTCTCCCCGTTTCGATTCCAAAATATCCAATAGAAAGTTTTTTGTTTTGTGTTGTCCTAATTCTTTCGTTGACAAGCGCTCTCTCAGTTTTCTGAAGAATGGCTTAGCTCGGTCACGATCTCTGCTGACAACATCTAGTAGGACACCACCACGTCAGGAGTAGAGAATCTGCAAGTCAACTTCACTAACATCCGTGAGGACGGAAGATGGTTCACTCCGAAATCTCGGAATCAAAATGTGATGTTGCTGAACATTTTAATCTCATAATTTCATGTCTTCAACACACACGATTAAATCAATTCATTCGCGATGATATTTCACCATGTGGTAACTGTTTTTTGACATTTTTAACACACTAAAAACACTAGAGGGTCCTAATATTTCACGCAAATACGGCTTACCCTCTGTTTGTGGTGGCATGTTACGCATGACCTTTGACCTCTGGGGTCGAGATTGGCCAAAGGCACTACAAGGGATCACGGGCTATTATTGTGCTAAGTGAAGTGGGAGCTTTAGGGCCATTGCCGTTACGGAGGTAGGTGCTATATTATGTTTTCACATATTGGCCTAGATGTAGCCTGTGACCTTTGACCTCTGGGGTCGAGATTGGTCAGAGGCACTAGCGGGGGGTCAGGGCTATCATTGTGCCAAGTTGGGGCTTTAGGGCAATTGTAGTTACGGAGCTAGATGCCATAATAGGTTTTCACATATTGGCCAATGTAGCTCGTGACCTTTGACCTCTGGGGTCGAGATTGCCCAAAGGCACTAGAGGGGGTCATGGGCTATCATTGTGCCAAGTGGGGGCTCTAGGGCCTTTGTAGCTTTGGAGCTAGCCCCTTACAACATTGTGTTTGATAAGTCACATATTGGCCTATGTAGCCCGTGAACTTTGATCTCTGGAGTCAAGATTGGTCCGAGGCTCTAGAGGGGGTCAGGGCTATCATTGTGCCAAGTTGGGGCTTTAGGGCAATTGTAGTTACGGAGCTGGATGCCATAATAGGTTTTCACATATTGGCCTATATAGCTCGTGACCTTTGACCTCTGGGGCCGAGATTGACGAAAGGCACTAGAGGGGGTCATGGGCTATCATTGTGCCAAGTGGGGGCTCTAGGACCTTTGTAGTTTGGAGCTAGAGGCTTAAAACCTTGGTGTTTGACGAGAAGATCAAGAATCACAGGAGCACAATAGACCCGCCGCTTCAGCAAGCGGGTTTATTAAGTAAAATATCTTCAATCATATACCATGCACATCAAGAAACAAAAATCTTCAATCGAAACTCGAAATTGTCACTCGAAATTCGCAACACTTCACTCGAAAACTCGAAAGTTGTCACTCGAAACTCGAAATTGTCACTCGAAACTTCGAAATTTGTCACTCGACACTCGAAAATTTGTCACTCGAAACTCGAAAATCTTCACGAAACTCGAAAGTTGTCACTCGAAACTCGAAAATCTCAACTCGAAAATCGAAATTTGTCATCGAAACTCGAAAATCTCCAATCGAAACTCGAAATTGGTCACCGAAACCTCTAAAATCTCACTCGAAACGCGAAATTTGTCACTCGAAACTTAAAATTTGTCATCGAAACTCGAAGGTGCTCGTCACTCGAAAATCGAAATTTGTCATCGAAACTCGAAATTGGTCACTCGAAACTCGAAATTGTCACTCGAAACGCGAAAATTTTGACTCGAACTCGAAAATTTGTCACTCGAAACTCGAAAATCTTCACTCGAAACTCGAAATTTGTCATCGAACTCGAAAATCTTCACCTCGAAACACGAAAATTGTCACTGAAACTCGAAAATCTTCACTCGAACTCGAAATTTGCACTGAACGACATTGTCACTCGAAACTCGAAAATTTCACTCGAAACTCGAATTGTCACTCGAAACTCGAAAATCTTCAACTCGAAAACTCGAAATTTGTCACTCGAAACTCGAAAATCTTCACTCGAAACTTTAAATTTGTCACTCGAAAACTCGAAAATCTTCACTCGAAAATCGAAATTGGTCACTCGAAACTCGAAAACCTTCACTCGAAACTCGAAATTTGTACTCGAACATCGAAATTTGTCACTCGAAACTCGAAAATCTTCACTCGAAACTCGAAAAATAAGCAACACACGTTTTTAGTCGGTGAAAAGAGTGTTTCAGGGTGCATTTTGACAGTCAATGTCACGCTCATACACCTTGAATACAAGTGGCCACAGGGCTAGCGGGGGAAGTCGAGGGAGGGGTAGAGATGGGGTGCAATTAGAGGCGTACAGAAGGGAGAAGAGAGTGAGGGGTGATCGCAGAGGGAAAAAGGAGAGAGAGGAAGAGATGGGGGGAGTTTAGGAGCGAGAGAGAGAGAAAGTGAGGGGTGGAGAGGGGGAGGGGGAGGGAAAGGGACAGGGACAAGGGAAGAGGGGAGAGATGAAAGGCACACGAAGGGAGAGAGAAAGGAGGTGGCAGAGAGGGACAGAGAGGACAGGGAGAGGGAGGGCAGAGAAAGGGGAGGAGGAAAATATGGAGAGAAGTGAGATAGAGAGAGGCCAGAGAGCGGACAGTGAGAGGTGAGGTGAGCCAGAGAAAGAATATGGGAAGGGAAGAAAAGCAGATAACGAGAAGGAGAGAGGGAGATAGCAGAGAGGCGGTGAACAGGAGAGGAGATAGAGGGGAGAGATGACGCGAGATTAGGGGGGGGGGGCGGTGAGAGTGAGGGGAGGAGAGGAGAGAGGGGAGGAAGGTAAAGTGAATGAAGAGAGAAGGAAGTTGAGGGAAAGGGAGGTATGAAAGGTGTGCAAAGTCAGCGCAAAGAAGGCAGAAGGCAGTGGGAATTTTCCAAAATCCAGCGGAAGGTATGGGAATTCCAGAGTCATCTTCGAAAGTGATGTGGGAAATGGGATTTAGTCAACGCAATAGGTATGGGAATTCCAGAGTCATCTTGGTCAACCTTCTTGAGTGATGCTTCCATGTGGGGGTGAAAATGGGAAAAATGGGGATTTAATCAATGCAAAAGGAAGGGAATCCCAGAGTATCTTTGGTCAACCCTCTGGTGATGTTTTCAGTGGAATGGGAAAAATGGAGTATCAGTGCAAAAGATATGGGAATTCCAGAGTCATCTTTGTAGCCTACTAAGTGATAGTATTCTTTGGGAATGGGATTTTTTCAGTGGATGGTAAGGCCATGGGAATTCCTAGGGTCATCTTTGCTTAGCTACTCGATTAAAAGTATTGGACAGGCTTTTAAACTATTGACTGCTTTTTCCGATTTTCACTGTGGGAATTCCCATGCCTTTTTGGATTTCATGAGGTAATTCCCGTGCACTTTTGGGATTCACTATGGGAATTCCCATCCATTTTTTAGAAGATGGGCGTGGGAATTCTCAAATTCATCTTTGGGGGGGTGGGATAATTTCTGGAATAGCCCCCATTCTCCAATAAAATCGATGGCACAATCAAACTTGGTAGACGATCAATGGGACTTCTATTAAAACGTCTACCCAAAACTTACACATGCTGCCAGAAACATTCGAATTTCGTTCTCCGATCTGAGCGTGCCAATATCTGATTTTTCCTAAGGGTCCCACAATCGAGGTCCACTATCGGGCCATATTTAAATGAGCTCGCTGTGTGTGCCCATCAGATTTACCGTAGGAACCATGGTCGCGTGCCGTAGTCTATCTTTACTGATTATAACACTTAAAGATTGCTATTTTTTAATGAAATGACACTCAAATATGGCTGTTCACGAAATTTGAGATTACCAGTAACTTTCAGCCGCATCATAAAAATGGTGAGGCATTTTTTCTTTATGTGATTACAAGAATAGACCCCTAGATGTCCTCTAAATCACATGAAAAAGACTGTAGTTGATCAATAACAAATTAGGCCTATCATCCATCTAAATGTTTATTCGGCCTTAGGTTCCCTGCATTGTATCAAAATATTTGTTTGGTCCCATATTGCAAGTATGTCTTATTACCTTTTAATATGATGTAAATTCTGCAGCGGTAAGGGGGGTCATATGAGGTTGAATTCCCTTCCCCCCCCCCCCCCCCGCCCGCCCCCCCCCCCCCA
The DNA here is from genome assembly GCA_023653785.1 of Ophioderma brevispina. Taxonomy (NCBI): domain Eukaryota; kingdom Metazoa; phylum Echinodermata; class Ophiuroidea; order Amphilepidida; family Ophiodermatidae; genus Ophioderma; species Ophioderma brevispina. The sequence continues at coordinate 26,898 of JAMKCH010002977.1, read as the reverse complement.
CTCCCCTACCCTCCCCACCCCGCACATCCCCTGTCACCCCCACTTCCCCCCCACCCTCCCATCTCCCCACCCCCTGCAGACTACCTTGTCTAAATTTTCAAAGATGTAGAACTATCTCAATTGCCCACCCCACTGTGTGGGAAGCACTACATATACAACCCGACTTGTGCACAAAAAGACACCGGGGTTGTGAAAGCAACCGTTAGAACCGACGCGAGGAGGGAAGAAGATTGGCAGGGTTTAACTAAGACCTCGTGTGGTAGGAGAAACGGGGGAGCATAGAAATGCAGGGACCCGAAGGAGAAGCGCAGAACAGAAAGGACAGCGCCCGTAGGGGCCGGAGGGGGAATGACGGGGGCCAGAGGTAATAAAGAGAGTATCGACGAGACGCAAGAAGTGAAAGGAGCAGACCATAGGGACAAAATTACACACGCGGAGGGAAGTGAGATAATCGAGTGAGACATCTAATAAACCCCTCCACTCATCCTACCCCCTCCCCACCCAATTTAATCACAAACGGGAATACAGTAATCATTTGACAAAATATAGAAATAACAGCTGACCCCACTCTGCCTGGAAAGCTTACAGATTCCCTGTCACCTACAACCATCCCCTCACGACCATCCAGCGCTGTATTACATGCACATAGCCATCGCCCCTCCCCGCCCCCTTCCCATCCTCGAATTATCATGACATGTGACACGTCATAGCTATCATTATTACTATTATCATTCCTTTTGTAGCGGTACGCGGCCCTGTGAGCGCCCCGGATGACTCGCGGGTAAGTTGCAAGGGGCAGAACCTTGCGTTTCTTCTGAATGACGCACGTGACTCGGTAAATCAGTTTCCCAAGTATTTTATTACAACCAGCCTTCGGCTTGTCGTCAACTACATCACAACGTCAAGTACCTGCAGTTTAGCGTACAGCAACTTCGATTACATGTTCTTTATACTAGTTACTTAGTTCACCATATAAGTTCTGATAATTCTAAATATAATAACCAATGGCAAAAACACTTTTTTGGCAGCGGTTCCCCTCCCCCTCTGGTCACTGGCCGGCATCGTAAATACCAACCACCTGACACCTGGGTGCCTATGTTTGCATTTACACCAGATAATTTTTGATAATTCTTTTACACCTCGTAGTATAAATAGCCATTTAAAATTAGACACAAGTGGGTTTCCAAACACAGACACATTGCTTCTTCGGACATTTCTTCGCCACACATATTCGCGCCACCTGATGTTCATCTTCCCATGGTTACTCAACTCCATATGATGCTCTTTTCACATTTTATATTTATTGAATGCTACCTCTCCCCTACAATATATCAAGAACCAGAGTCGAGCGCTTGCTTTCGCATTCTTGCCCAGAATATTTTATTGTCATACTTTATATTTATTGACGGCTAATTCCCTCTCCCCTACAAGATTCAAGAACAGAGGCTTTTTTGTCCCCTACAGATATCAGAAAGGAGACGAGGCCTTGCCTTTGTTTTCAGCATGCATTGCCACATAATATTACATTGTCACTTGTATTATTTAGCTTGAAGGCTAAGCCCTCCCCCCCAAGACGCCGAGCACTACAATGAGGTGCCTCCTTTTTGCATGCACTGTCACATAATATTCATTGTGTCACTTTGGTTATTATATCTTGAAGGCTAGCCCCTCACCTCCACCAGACGCCGAGCACTAGAGTGAGTGCCTGCTTTTGCATTGCATTGTCACTATTTCATGTCACGTTGTATTATTTATTGAAGGCTAAGCCCTCACCCCCAACAAGACGCCGAGCCCTACGGTGAGGTGCCTGCCTTTTGCATGCATTGTCATCTACCATTGTACCCTTAATGGTGACATTTTATTTGGTTACATTTGGGATGTGGACCATTAATTTGTGACATTGGTCTTGACAAGTCTGGTATGGAACCACCAAAATCTCATCTTACCTCTTCTTCTTGAAATAAACGTGGTTATTACATAATAAGAATCTAAGTTTACATGGTCTGTTTATTATTTTCTCACCCAACCCCCTACTTCCATGTCACCATTCGCATGATGTGAGTTACAGCCAGTCTAAATTTACACATTTAACACAACCTAAGGGAGGGGCAATGTGGTTCTCCATCCTCATTCAATAATAAATCCATATCCGTCTATTACATAAATAACAACTTCTATCATTTAGACGGAACATTAGCACAAATTATAAAATATAATATTATAACTATAACATGGATTCACTCTCTCCTAAACTAAACAATTGAAGCGAACATATTTTAATAATGTCTTCATCCGCTCCTAACTTCATTACAAGTCTCACATAATAACAAATCATTATAATTATTCTCTACCTCGCCTAATTATTTGACGTAAAAGGTCCACAGGTTTCGGCGCATGTGCATGTACATACAGTTAGTGACCTAGAGTTTTACATGAAATATCCTGCATGATTAAATAGAAAATATTTAATCATGTCTTGATCACTCCTAACTTCATTGCAAGTTTTAAAATAATATCACACACAGTATAATTATGTTTCGATCTCTGCCATTTTAGCAGTTCAGTGCGCATGTCAGCACCATACAGGGAATGACCTTGAATTTACATAGACCGTGATGTATTAACAATGAAAAATCAAAGAAAGAGATTTCACGTCCCAATGTGCATTTTTCCAAAACAAAATCTTATTATTTCCAAAATTACTCCAATTATTCCCAATTCTTTATTATAATTTTACTAGTCATCAAACATCATTACTGAAGATAATAATCTCACAAACCAGTGCCATCAGTTGATATGGGATCCCTATACCTCGTACAACACCAACCACAAGCACCAACGCATACAATGGGCGCGTATTGTACCTATGTCAAGAAGACGACAAGGTCACAGAGTACTTTGCCGACCCTAGAGTTTCTTGTACAGGAAAATTACAATGGCGCATCGTGTGAAAATCTCCTTCCTCTCTCAATTCGATTTTATAAAGTGAATTTTACAATCAAAACCACACACCAACTAATCCCCATCCACTGCAGATGGTATGCAATTAAATGATTTTTAAGAATTTTTGCGAAATAATGAAATTCCAATGATTTTTCTGAAGTGTTAATGTTATGACGGTAAAACATGCACACTGCCATTTACTACTCTATTTTTCACGCTAATATTGCGCATCTCTCGTAATACCTATTTTACATGACATGCCCCTAACATCTGCGTTGCTATTACAATGACAAAATTTACTATCCGAAGCATCCTGACACGAAGTCAGGAAACTTTAAATTACGAATACTGACTTCAATGTTCCAAATGTTTGGGCGGTAGAATTTGAATTCCACACACCATTTTCGACAGTATATGGCTTCATTATCTAACGCTACTCACAATCCTGATTTTTCATGCTCTCTGCCTAGCCTTCCTACGATAAATTTTTACAATAAAATGCATTTAAAATATGACCTTGCCCGCTCCAAAATGTAAAAATCAATGTTCAAAACGATAGCCAACTCCAATCCCTTGCACCCCACCTGCAGTATAAATACAGCAAACTGGCCTGTGTCCCGCTACATCACATGGGGTGATTGATCATGCATCGTATACATGAATTACGCAGTGGGGCGTCACGCTGATTAGGCAAGTACATGACCTCCGTGACGGTCTTCGCGCGGATTGGCAACAGCCTGACCTTTCCAAGAGATACGATTTCATGACATGCCCCTTGCCTAATTATACTGACGTAAGGTGAAATTAATTTGTAGGCAGAGAGCAATGGGAATAACCGTTTGGGACATTATTTGTGACAAAACATACACTAAAAATACAGAGCTACTTTCCATCCCGTTTCACAGCCCCCTCCACAGATTGTGCCGCTCGGCACACAGACTATGTAAGTTTTAACGGATTGAAATGCGCACCGAAACTGCCTACTCTTCATCCTATACACAATCTTCTTTTTGACGCCACGGCAGTCAGACGTAGTCATCGCTCCATTCAGTGTTGTCATCACATCAGTCCTAGTTGTTGTCAGCGTACAGCCCCCGTTCGCCTTGGTCAAGTATTGCAGGATATCCAACCAGTTCAGTGTCGTCATCATCCACCCTGTTCGCCACGCCTTGCCGCATCCAGTCCCGTGGTGTGAGCGCACTGTGTGTTGGATCCCACCTTCACCCATCATTGCCGTCAACATGCCTCTGCAATGTTTCGACTAGCATCCGACACCCATATGTAGCTGGCTGTACCTCACTCACGCTGCCATATCGCCGACTTTTTTACATGGACTGCCGCTTGGTGGCGCTGTTGCCTTTGGCGAATTGTGTTTGGCGTCCCATAGAACACCGCTTGCCGTATTGAAAGCACTATGTGTACGTGGGTTCAAGAACTGAACACTAGATCATCGGCGTGGCGGCCAAGCTTCATTGATGAGCGAAACTTGCCGAAACGAGGTCATGGACGAGCGAAAGGTGAAGTCACTGTGCGCGTTTATAATAGATCAGTGAGTGGCCGGTGGGATTTCCCTTACGGAGTCGCGAACCTGATCTAATATGCCTTGCTTTAGTCTGTGGTGCATAATTGTTCTGCAAAACTAAATCAAAAAAAATCGTTGTTTTTTGAAAGACCGACATGAGATGAGTGCTACATGCAGGTCACGAATCATTCCCACCGTGTTGCATAGGCTAATGGTACCTGGCCGTTGTACAATGGTCGCAGCGTATAAAATAGCGGTGACCCTGCTATTGAACATTAGGGTCAAAACCAGCCTCGTTTTCAAAATGGGTATCCCTTTTGTACCGTTTATTCTATATCCCCCTAAAAAAATACTACACTGATTTGATTCCTTCAACTCCAACGGGTTTTGAGTGGAAAAATATTGATTTAACAGTATTTTTTTCGACTTATGAAATTTGTTTTTTCGTGATTACGTGCTAAACCTATGGAACGGCAAAACGACGCTATCTTGGAGTCGTCGTTGGCCGGCCCCCCCCCCCCTTACTAGAGCTGAATTTAGTGAACAGCGTTGCGGTATTCCATTTTTTTCTCTCGTATGGCCTGTAACTGGCATAATCTCTTAAAGTCTAGCGGAGATCTGTGACGAGTTAAAAGCTTTTTAACGACCCTCTTCGGACCGTCTGGCCGGTACTCCAGTTCAAACCCACAAGGAGCGTGCATAGTGAGGCTACCGCCACCCATTCATTTTTTTGTTTTAAGATATTTGGCGGTATTATTCTGCACTATTAAATGTTTATTTTTCATAACATTACAAAGGCTTTACGGCGTGAATATCTTTTCGAATTACACGAATGAATTGACAGTATTCTTTATAAACACGAAGAGGTGAATGTATAAAAACAGACAAATCTTTGGCGACCGCGGCACTCGCCTGCGGCTGTTTGGATGACCGCAGTAGAATTGCCGCACCCTTACATGCATGCTTTTACCATGTTTTTTGTTTACTTTTCGCCAAACAAGCACGTGGATTTAACTTCTATCATGCACGTTCTGGGGCTAAAGTCATTGATGCGATTGCGCTTACGAAAATAGTTGTTTTAATATGTAAAATTTATTAAGTACGGTTAAGATCAGGTCAGGAAAGGAGAGAACAGTAGACAACGTTGTTGCAGTTCGAAGAACACTGGACTGGCATCGCGCCTTACACTCCGTCCCGACAGTTTGACTTAGGTATGGGTGAGAAGAAATTTTCATTTTTCACGATACCAGTAAACCTGGTAAGATCGTTCATTACAGGATTACGCCCTTATTTGAGCTGGAATCTTGCCCACAGTGTTGGGACCAAAGAATGCAAGCCCTGAACATGATCTGTACTGCATGGTTGAAAATGACGGCGATGCTGAGTTAGCCCACTCGCAATACAGCCGTGGCACTGCTCATGCAAGCCGGTTTAAACTTGCATACTTACTTGGCAAGAAAGTTATATAACAGAATACATGTAACAGAAATAAATTATACTACTGAATTGTAGAGGCCAAACGTTTGAGTTTGCTCAATCTGGGCTACCTTCTGACCCAAAGTCCGCGGAAAGGGTTTTAAATTAAACACCAACCTAGCCATTGTTTGCAGTGCGTGTTCAAATTGACTCATGGCCATGTGGCAATTATTAACAAAGGCTGTCTATAATTTTAATTAATCTGTTCAGCTCATGTCGAGCTCCACTACATAGATTTGTTGTCTGTAGGCAGACCGTGCATTATACGGTAACACTGGTTTTATGACATGTCACTTGACTGACATGATTAACATAATAACAATAACATGTCAAAGACCAGGTTTGTGCCATAAACCTTTCTATCCTATATACACGTACATGTAGTCATATTAATTTTGTTCAATATGCAGGGCCGTAGCCAGGGAGTGCGGGGGTGCGACGCACCCCCCAATAATTACAAATGTCCGCTTTATGATGTTGAAGGTCCGCTGCCGTCATAATCATCCCTATAGAAAAACATGCAATACATAATTTCATAAAGATGTTATTCGGCGTATTCACTGCAGGTATAGTATTTCAATAAAATTGCCAAAAAACTGGTTCGAAAAAGAATTGAGGCACTTCTTCATGTGGAAATGTCCTTGTGTCTCTGTGAATGTCTGATACTTGCGTGTTACTACATGTATATTCCTCATTCTTAAAGGGGCATTTCGTGACCCATAGCCTCGTCCCCCCGACTTACCTAAAAAATGTTGAGATTTTTATATCATCTGAACCGTTAGCATTAGTAATCCGTGTGTGCTCAATCTTACGTGCAAATTCGCAATTTTGTATTTTCTGTCCGTAAACGGACAGAAAATACAGCACATAGCCTAAGGGACCGTGGGAAACGAGCAATTGCTCAAACACAAAACCGCAAGATCGGGATGAGCTCAAATTTCGAGAATAAGCTTTTCTCAAGGATATCTAGTGATCAATGAATAAAACAGAAGGTGCTGAAATCACGAAATGAACATTTAAACACTTGAGATTGTTTATGCAATTTCATTGATTCTTTACCGTGTGATATGAGACAATATCGCATGGTACAGCACGTATGCGTCAAACGCACTGCTTGGGCCAATCGAAGGCTCATAGTGAACGGACTGATTGATTTAAAAAGCTGGGGTAGTTCGTTGGTAACATTACTGAAATTCTAATTGAGATTTTACCCAAGTTGGGTAAAATCTCAATTTCAATTTCAGTATTAAATATGTTACCAATGTAGCTTCTTATTTTGAATAAAGTGTTAAAGAATGAGAATAAAGGTATATTTTTAGCCTCTGTTGCGTATGTATCGTACATGTCATCAGACAATGAGAAATGCATTTTAAGATACATGTTCACATGATGCATGCATTTCCAGTTCACAACAATGCAGTAACTTCATGAAGCATGACCCTGACATGATGACTTGGTTTATGTACATTTTTTTTTGTCTTGTTTAATTCATCATTTGTGTGACAGCAGTGAGATAGTTCACACATATGGCATAAAATGAGCAAAAAATTGGCATATTGCCAAGTGACTAAAAATGAAGTGACTATACTTTGATTACCACCAAATAGGCAGGCCTCATAACATTGCGAACTGACATGGAATAATGTAGGCGCAAGACAATGCGAGAGACGCAGTTAAGTATATTTTGCTTGGCATGCGCAATTCTGTGCAAATGCCAGAGTAAATACTCTTATACACACAGAACGATAAAACCGAATAAGTCCCGCTTATTTGGTGGTAATCAAAGTATAGGACGAAAATTACAATGGAAAGAAAGAAAATGCAAATTTGGTGGATTGATTGCACAAGTAAGTAAGCACTACAGTCAAAAGTCCGATTAATAATTTGTTGGACAGGAATGAACACAAGCACACATGTGCTGTGTGAGTCAGATGGAACATCGCACCTCTTTTCAGGATGCGCAATTGATCAAAGACTGCACCGAACCTAGTGTACATAGTTTGTTGTGCTATGCATATGAGTTGTGCTTATTTATTCCTGTCCAAGTAATTTTTAATCCAACTATAGGGAGAATATCGAAATCTGATTTTACAGTTACAAACTTGCTGTTGATTCTTGTAGGACTATTTCAAAATGCCTTCAACCTTTTAATGGGTTTCCCTTTTTTATTTTTCGTAGGTGTAACTGAAGCTAAGTGGAACACAACCATGTGTGACCATTCAAACCCCAAAGATCAACCAGATGTCAGTCTAATAAAACAGCTGGCTGCAGAACTTCAACATGTTACCATGGGATTACACTTTCTATGATGTGTATTCTTTAGCTATCATGGTTTTAGTGTCATTTAATGGTACCTGTGTTGTACACATCATGGACACCCTAAGAGATGAACAGATGAGGCCTCATTCATCAAGACTGCTTTTGGATCCAGACAACAGTATGCATGTATGTTCTATACCAAGTAACTTTGTAACTGAGTACCAATTGAATTTTGTTGTAATGGAGCAAAATGTCTAGAAACAAGGCAGCTAGGGGATATGCTAATTAAAGGGGCATTTTGTGATCCACAGCCTCGTCCCCCCGACTTACCTAAAAATGTTTTTATATCATCTGAACCATTAGCCTTAGTATTACTAAATCTATGTGTGCCCAATTTTACCTGCAAATTTGGTCGCATCTGTAAGAAATTTGCAATTTTGTATTTTCTGTCCGTAAACAGACAAATTTATACAGCACAGTAGCCTATGGGACCGTGGGAAATGAGCAATTGCTCATAACACAAAACCGCAAGATCAGGATTCGCTTAAATTTGAGAATAAGCTTTTGTCAAGGATATCTAGTGATCCATGAATAAAACAAAGTGCTGAAATCACAAAATGCACCTTTAATTTTATTTTGTTGTTGTTGTTGTTGTTGTTGTTACACAGGAGAGAAACATTCAAACCACTAAACCACAGTTTGAGGTTTGTGACATGCTTTCTACCATGCAATGTTGGTTGGAACAGCAAAGGCATTGTCAGGCTGAAAAATTCTAATTTTGTATAAATGTTACTTTTAAAAAATCTGTTGACGGTTCAATCCTTATTCAGATTTTTCTCTTTGTTTTGGCTGACTTAAATTCAACTTTCTGATCTTCTACTCAGTCTTGTTTCAGTAAGATCCAGTCTATTGAAATTATTTGAAATGCTGAGTACTTAACTCTATTCTTAACTTGCCAAATAATATTTACATTTTTATTTTGTTTAAATATCAGATACACATTAGCCCTTCTCCATAATTGCAAATAAGTAGGAGTTATCCGTTGTTTGTATCATGTATGAAAATCAAAACCTGTTATTTCTTTTCAAAATAATTTCAGATCTCATACTGTACTCTGTTTCGCCTCATCATGGCAGTAGAGTGGATATTCAAGTGTGGGGATTTTACAAGTGCTAACAAAGACGGCAACACAAAATGCATGTGTGACTGCTGTGTGTAAGTTTTAATTCTGTGATTCCCCACTGCCACAACGAGGTGAAATGGGCTATAGAAAGGGTTGATTGATAATACCTACCTTAAAGGGGTTCAAACAAAATACTCGAGGATGCAGGTATACTCCATTTCCCTTCCTCCGTGCAGTGACGTCAGCGCAATATTTGATGGTCACACAAGTAAAACACGCGGACAGCGACCACGTTTTTACATGCACGCACAAAGACGGTGTGTCTTTACGCGTGCGTAAAAACTGCGTCAAGGTTATGACATCACTGCGCGGAGGTAGAGAAATCGACTATAGATACAATTGATAGCTTTAAAATAATGGCACCATCAAATTAGTGTTAAACTCAGTCTGGATATACAATGTATTTGAATTATAAAGCATTTCCTTTAGATTCAGTGCATTACAATTCTGTCATTACTTCACTATTAAGCGTTTCTGAGTACGGTACAATCTTTCTCGTGTGCACTTATGCTGCTATGCACGAACGATGAGGTGACCAAAGTCTTATACAGAAGTCTGAATTTTTCAATACACATTGTATGTAAAGGTGCAGTACCCTATATTCAAACTCCAATCATATCCAACATATCTTACCTATGAACAGTTGAGTAATAAGAACTTTACATTAATTTCATACTATAGTACAACATTTTTCATGAAATAACATTTTGGAATTAGTTGCTACAGTAATTCCTCATCACAAAATTTCAGATTCTAAAATTGTGAAGTCAACTTTTATCATCAGTGACAACACATTCCCAACTCACCCTACTAGTTGCTGGAGAAAGGACTCTCACAAAAAGGCATTAGCTGGCTGTTGAGGGCTCTAATTACCAAAATTCAAATTATATGTAATCATTTACAACTTTCCTGGTGCATCATGAAAACTGCTTCACTACAAATACATGTTGCACCATTTAAATTCACCAAAACAAACTTATGTATATTCTTCCATATTTTGTTTCAAAATCTAAATAATACATCTTGATTTTATGTGTATTCTGCTTGAGTAAAGTCATGCCCAATATTTAGAGAATAAAGGTATGATTTTGGGAACCGGTGTAAAGAAACTGAGTGTCCCCATAAGAGAGTGTCCTAGCTACCATAGCAACATGTACGGAATAAACCGTGACCTTGTAGACGAGACCATTTGAGTACAGTGTTGAAACAAATGATGCGTACAGCACTCAATGGAGAACACAATAGACTGATGTGTAGTAGGACACTCAGTCACACGGACACTGTAGAATATGACACCTGTACTCTCTTTACGACGAATTGAACCCAAGGCGAAACCATTATTTTAAGTGGAAGAACGAGGCCGGAGGCCGAGTTCTTCCACGCAAAAATAATGGTGTCGCCTTGGGTTCAATTCGTCGTAAAGAGAGTACCGGTTCCCAAAATCATACCTTTATTCTCATTCTTAAACAGCTTTATCATTTAAGGTCATCTTTAACCTATTTTCGCGATGCTTTACGGTTTAAATACAACAAGAAAGGACTGCAACCACCCAGTGACAACAACCGAACAACCCGTTGAACGCAACGATCATACGCAATGAGACGCAACGTTGGCAGGCGCGTGCGAATGTAGCAAACGCGGCATGACGCGAGCCCTTCAACCTAAAAATAACATCATTACGCAGCGCGTACTACCTGGGTTCAATTAATCGAATTGAACCCGGGCATCAGCCAATGAAATTGCTTACATTTTCACAGCTGTTTAAGAATGATTTTTAAATACTGGGGTAACATTACTAGGTGAATTTATAGGAAGACTCATGTCCATTCATCATTCCTCCTTTATTTTACACATTCTCTTTCTTGGTTTCCTGATCTTCTTTACCACCTCTGGCATGATTGATGTAAGGTGCTGCTGCATCATGCATCCCAGTCGCTTCCAAGGAATAGGCATGAAAGAGTAGGCCCGCTTCAAGCGCTTGAAGTACCTATGAATCCTTTCACCTCCGTGCTCACTGAGAAGATCCAGGCCAAAACCATTCCTCTTGATTTCAGGAAGAGCGTGATCTTCTAGAAGGTGAATTTTGGGTGTGATGCTTTCATCAGGGAATTCTCGTCTTAGGTAGGTAAACAGGTCCCTAATTGCATCATCTGAAGAAAGAGTATAGATAAATCTGATTTTTGCTTTGCTGTTGATATGTACCCCTAAACAAAATACCAAATGATTTTGGTGTCATGAGAAAGCTTTACCCTTACAAAATTGACTAAGGTTTTGAAGATTTCAAATTATTGTCCCAATGTTAACATCAGAATTACACAGACTAATTAGAGAAAAAAAATGATTTGGAGAACCGGTACTCTCTTAACGATGAAGTGAAACCAAGGAAAAGCCATTATTTTACATGTAAGTGAAAGAATGAGACCGGAGCCGTGCTTTAGGACTGATATTTCTTCAGCTAAGCGTGGAAGGATCTTTTCCAGATTCTCCTCTCTCAGTCTTTTGCTTGAAGCATCAGAATGCATATGGTGTTTTCTGGTGAATTTGGTTGTCCTGTGTTGCACACATGCAGACACATTTTAAAGGTATCATCACCGCGATCGCCTCCGATCTTCAGCCAATTTTCACTCGCAGGAATTGTGCCTTCATGCCAAGTGAGTTTCTTTGCTCTGTCGAAAGAAATTAAAACCATAATTATAGTACTAGTAGACACACCTTTGACCTTTTTAATATTTTTTTACAAGTAATGTTCCAGTAAACATGAACCAAAATGCCTGTGCATGAACCATGCAGTCATAGTGAAAAGGAGGTATTTACTTGTCTAGTCGGTCCAAATAGTCCAGCACAAATTGCTTGAGGTCCCCTATGTAGGAAACAGGAGCACATGTGGTTACGAAACCATCTATGCTGGTAGCACAAGTTGAAGGCTCAACGACGCTGACCAGATGTGATCGTAAGTCGGTGCTTTTTAGCAGCTCGCTCTGCTTGTCTTTCAAATCGCCCTCAGATGGTGCCTTGCGTTTCCCAATATACCTGGAGTAAAGGACAAATATTCAAACACAAATCCATGATTGATTTAAATGTGCATTTGTGATTCTATCATTTTCTGTTTTGTTTAGGGTTCACTAGTTATCCTTGATAAGTTTTATTACCAAAATTTGTATTCCAAAATTTCACTTGATTTTGATTTTGAGTTTGGTGTTTAAAGAAAATTTTTTGTAACACAATGGCCCTTTATACGTCAATGTACTATAATTTCTGTCTGTTTGACAGAAAGTAATAAAAATCAAATTTCTTGCAGAGCCGATGAAACTTGCACGTGATTTTAGGCACATACAAATGCCCCGTTAATTAAATTTCCTTATTGTTTTGGTCACTCACCCTAATAAACCAGATAACATACACACACACACACACACACATGGGGTCAGTTGGTAAAACTCAGTTGCAAATCTATGCGTATACTACATGTATCTCATGCTCGATATGCAGGGCTATGTACGAGTTTTTGTGAACAGACCCCATAGGTGTTTATTTTTATTTTTTAGGATTGTGTATATTTTACTTCTAAGAGATTTGTGACTTTATAAAATTAAAGGACTTTTCAGTTTCTTGTTCCAGTCCATGTTAATTCACAATCACACATCATAGCTAGCATTCGCCGTCTGCCAAACTTCTTTCTAGATTTTTTGTGCCTGATCCCTTCTCCATGGATAGCTCTGGTTAGGAGTGTGGTGCTTCTCTTTCTACGCTGCCTGTTCCTTGTGGATCCACCTTGCTTTTGTGCTTGTTGTATTTTGCTATGTGATATGGCTGTTGGGAGGAAGGGAAGGTTATCAAAATCTTGAATTTTCAACAACTTACATTTCTGAATCTGTAATCAAATTTAATTAGAGATGAATACTTGATACTGGCTGTTACATTTGTTTTATCTTTAACCTGATCGGAATGCTTATCCTATAATATCTAATCTATGTACTTACCCTCGTCTACCGAAGGGGGGGGGGGGTGGTTACCACCACCCCCCCCCCCCTTCAGGTTTTTTCCCCGGCTTGCTAAAACCCCCTTTTTTGGTGCCAAATTATTTAATGTAATTGTCAATTGACATGTTTTCCGCTCCTTTTAATCCACCGGGGTATAGGGGTATAGGTAAGATACAGGGTGATCCCAAAGTGATCGATAGGGGGGTGTTAAACCACCCCCCTCCGGAAAAAGTACCAACATGCCTAACACAACACAGGAACATCACAGACACTTGATTTTGGTACCAATAGATAGATATGGTCCTCGCTCTTTCCACATTGATACCAAAATAAGTACCAACATGCCTAGCATTACGTCACAATGACGTCATAAAGTTCGCATGTCAGCAAACTGCAATTTCCAAAGACACACACAGTGGAAAATTCAATTTTTCGCCAAAAAGGTTAGGAAAAACAGATTTTCATGCAGTTTTTGACTCTACTTGATGGAATGACTAGTTTTATATAATGACATCATTTTAGAGCAAATAGGGTGTTTAAGTCGCTAAAATTGCGAAATATAAAATTTCCACCCTATATTCAGTATTTTCGTACTTTCCTCAACATATGACGTCATGGTGACGTCATAATGGGGATGTTTTAATTATTTTGGTACCATGGAAAAAAGAAACCTAAGCTATCTTTGGTACCAAATTTACAGGATCGGGTGTTCAGTAACGAAAATCATAGGGGGGGTGTAACCACCCCCCCCCCCCTTCGTGATTTTTGTTACAAAAAATGGCTCCAGTAGGACGAGGGTTAATTATGTGTTTTGCATAAGACCAATAAAAAAGAAAGTATGTATCAGCTTCCCACGTGCATACGTGTAGAAGAAAAAATGCTTTTACCACAGTATGTTTAAGGCTTTGAAGATTTTTTTCAGAAGATGCGTGTAGCGCATAGCTTTTTTACTCACTAAAAATGCATAATGCTTCGGGTTTTTACATGTTGGGAGCTGAGACATACTCTTTTTTATTGGCCTAACAAACTGAACAGGCCTGTATTCACTCATTGGGACACACACAGCCTTTATTCCATATTCATAAACGCTTGATATGAGAGAAGAATATGGTTGAACAAAAATAGGGACGGTTATGATAGCAGTAAGTAAAAAACAAGGTTTGCGGTTCTCTTTTATACTTGTTTATACACTTGCAAAAATGCTCTCGGTAGTGTATACAACCCCTTAACCATCCATTGCAATTGAGAGAAATTTGAATTCCAAATCACAATCTCCTTTAACTTAACAGGGAAGGTTAGAGGGGCATTTTGTGATCCAGTATTTTGCCTTGTAATATTTCTTACATGGGTCCTTTTACATACAGGTACCTTGTACAAAGAACAAAATTGCCATTTGTAATCCCTCCAAAAAATAGTTTAAAAGATTGGTTACAATACTAAAAAACTTCGTTTGATTCCAACAATGCATTTTCTTTTTATGTATTACAGTATTGTGTAGTACTGGTTTGTTATTTATTGGTCCATATAAAAACCAAAATGATCAGTTCAGGGTTTTCAGGGTTGATGGTATGGCTCACAAACTGCCCTTTTACCTGTTCATTAGAACAATAACCTTTTTGGCTTGTTGCTGCTCACAATTGACAAGATGGTGTCTAATTAGTATTTGATTTCATCATGGCATTAACCCATGTCCCTACACATTTTTTATTTGTGGGTGACTGGGCCTTCATGGATTTGGTGCTTTTCTCCATCTCAAGTGATAGATTTAAAGGATTTGTGATGTGTTGGGAGAGCGTTGGTGTTTCTGACAACTGTGATTAGATTGATTGTTTTAGGGCAATGATTTGGCTACGTTTGGTGCATTTAATGTGTTGTTTTCTAAGTGCAATTGTGTATGACTGATGGACTCTGTGTACATTGAGAATGTATGTAATTGTGGGGGCATTGAGGACAATGTACACAAGCTGATCGCCTGTTAATTTAAAGTAGACTGACAGGCATGGTGAGCAAAGAAATGTTGCTCCACATACAGTGCTTGTTGCAATCAAACAGGACTTTGAGACCACTCGACTGGCAAGGTTGCATGTAAACATTGATGTTTTCAGTTATGTCATTGATTCTATTGTCATGTTCTTATGGTGTACATAGTCAGCTGAACATTCACTTTCAAATATGTTGTCCTTCTCTAGGGAGAAGGCAGCCAAGATAATTGGTTTGGCATGTAGTTTCTGGGGACATTTTGGTTTTTTTACCCCAGGTCTTGTAGCTGCCAGGAGTAAACCTCCTTTTTTTGCAGATTGGACTGGTTGTTTCTGGAGTGGGGTGTCCCATTTAACAGCGTCACTGATCGCGCATGTTGACAACTGCTTGGGAAGATTGTGCCGCCTCTTCCGTAGCTTCTTTTGGCAAGTGTAGGGGGTTGAATATCACGACAGTCACCATAAAATCAATTCCAAAAACTTGCAGATCTCCTTTTTTGGTATTTCGGCACGCTATTGGTTGGATTTTCGTCGGGAGTTCAAAGATTGAAAGACCCACCCAAATACGGCAGAGCAATGTAGATTTGCCGTGATGGTCCATAATCCTAATCAAGAAAGAATGATTCAAACATTATTTTTGGTAAATCATTTTTTTTTTTGTATTTTTCACAAAACACTATGTGATTTATATTTTTTCATCTTGAAGAGATACCCCTTAATGTTTTTCGAAAAAAAAAAGAAAAAAAAAAAAATCCTAACCGCACCTAAGGAACCTGGAGTATTATACTGATACATTAATCTTTCCTTCTTGGGGCAAACTATGGAAATCAAATGTGGCATGGAAGTGTTTTTTCACCCCAAAGGTTGTTAGGCGACATTAAAAAACCAACTTCTACCTGAGGACTCACATCTAAGTACCAGCTATATACCAAAAAAAAAAACCCCGCGCATTTTTACGCCAGCGCTTTCAATCAAAGCTCGTCAATTTAATTCGCCAGCCACTCAAGCACACACTGACGTCATGATCGAGGAAGATATAACTATTCAAGTGATTAGGTATTTCTATGTTATTTTTTCTGTTCGTAATAAATGCTATTAAGCGGTGTGGGACATATAACTTCTATTCATGGCTAGACGGGAACTTTTCCTTGAGGGGATAGGGGAAACATGCATTTAAAATGAAGAAAATCTTATAATTGGGGGATTCATTTTTTTTAATGAGTGATTAATGAGAACGTGGAAGATTTGCCAAAAGTTAATTCCTCAATTTTCCCTTGTGAAATATTGGACCCTTCCTAATTCATACCCAAAGAGATCAAAGCTGGTTCAAGTACTTAAACACTCTGTTCCTGCCCCCCCCCCCAAAGTGACAAGGCAGGGCGTAGTGACTCTTGGTCATTTACCTGAACATGTCACATCCTAAGAAAAAAATGCCCTGGGTGCCGTACCTGAACAGGGGCAAAAGGGCCCAAGAAAAAAAAGTGACCTGGGTCTTGTACCCGAACAGGTCACGTCCGACGAAAAAAGTGACCTGGGTCATGTACCCGAACAGGCACGTACCTAAGAAAAATGCTGGGTCATGTACCCAAACAGGTCAAAGTGCCTAAGAAAAAATGACCTGGGTCATGTACCCGAACAGGTCACGTCCGACGAAAAAAGTGACCTGGGTCATGTACCCTCGGCAGGTCCAACGTCCTAAGAAAAAGTGACCTGGGTCGGTACCCGAACAGGTCCGTCCTAAGAAAAACTGACCTGGTCATGTACCCGAACAGGTCAAAGGGCCTAAGAAAAAAAGTGACCTGGGTCATGTACCCGAACAGGTCAAGGGTCTAAGACAAAAATGACCTGAGTCATGTACCGAACTGTCAAATGGCCTATGAAAAAAGTGACCTGGTCTGTACCCGAACAGGTCACGTCCTAAAAAAAAGTGACCGGGTCACTGTTTCCCGACAGGTCAACATCCTAAGACAAAAATGACCTGGGTCATGTACCCTAACAGGTCAAAGGGCCTAAAAAAAATGACCTGGTTCATGTACCCGACAGGTCAAAGGGTCTACCGAAAAAAGTGACCTGGTCATGTACCCGAACAGGTCACGTCCTATAAAAAGTGACCTGGGTCATGTTACCCGACAGGTCATGGGGGGGGGGAGTCCTAAAAAAAATTGACCTGGTCTTGTAACCCGAACAGGTCAAGTCTCAGAAAAAATGTGACCTGGTCATGTACCCGAACAGGTCAACGTCTAATAAAAATACCTGGGTCATGTCCGAACAGGTCAAAGGGCCTAAGAAAAAAATGAGACCTGGGTCCATGTAACCCAAACATGTCACGTCCTAAGAAAACAGTGACCTGGGTCAGTACCGCGAACAGGTCACGTACCTAAAAATAAAATTCAGGAATGACGGAACTGGATGGAAAGGTCATGGCCATATTTTCACTTTCATTACGTGTAACAAAATCGCCCCACACTAATTCGGGCTTATCATAAAAACACCAATATTCACAAACATGACCGCCGAAACTCTCCTCGGAGTTAATTTAGCAATTAGAATATTTTCAGAGCCTGTTTTCAGGTCTGGAACCCCCCCCCCCCCCCCTCAAGATCGTTTCACCCAAGGTGGTGAAACGCATTCAAACCAGTTCGTACGTGCTGGGCGCTGACATTTGAATATTGCACGGAAATAATTATCAGTTTAAATTAAAAAAAAAAAAAAAAAAATCGATACAAACAATCCGCCCAAAATATCAGTTGTGGGATGTTGGTGTGCTTATTGGGTAGTTTAACATTTTGTTGGCCTAACAATGGCCACCACAACGAATATGAAATGACACATCAGTAGTCTTGATTTAATAAACCGCCTCAAAGAATACATCATTTCACCTAAGGCGCGCATGTTTTATGCATTATGGAAAAAAGAGTATTTTTTTTTTTTTTTTTTTTGAGGCACAATGATCAGGGACAACGTTATTACACCTGGCCACCTAAACACATACATTAATTTATACTCACTACGATTAGTGTATATGAAAAGCGTCACCCACAGTATGCGGAAGAAGCGGAGCAGCCATTGCTTTCTATTGTTGGTACTAAGGTTTTCTTTGTGGTCGGCCCCCAAAAAACATGCGAGACGGTGAATTTCTAGATTACGTAAGTTTTGCCTCTCTATCTATATAGAACCTCTTGGTTCCAACTGCCTTGGAAAAAAAGTAGATACAAAATAGAGTTGTGTAACTTTACAAGTAATGCATACAAAATCTGAAGGATTGGAATTAAACTATAGTAGATCAACCCATGTGTCACCTCTAGTACTTTTCGAAGGTATGAGGCATGAATGAGGGGATGTGCGTTGGATGGAAATTAAATCCACTATTGAAAACAGCAGCTTTTAAAACCAGCAGTCCGATAGCAGCGAAAAAGAAAAGAGAGACAAATCAATTCTTTGTCAATGAAAGCATTCAAGTTAACGTCAAAACGCATTTATTAGCTACATTACTATAAAACAGCATGACTAATCGCACTTGCTTCAATGGTATCAATGCTAACACGTGAATCGAATGTTATTGGATTTTGTGGATTTGTATTTGGATACGAAAGACACAAAAGTCTTTGCCACTCTATGTAAAGATGATACCAACATAAAAGGCCATTATTGAGTTCGTTCATGAAAAGGGTGACAATTCGGCACAATCGCCTCCTCTTCACATAACTAATCGATGCGTCCAATAACTCTTTTCCTCTGGGTGACACGATGGGTTGAATCTACTCATAGCTGTCCCTGATTCATTGTACAGATATGTAGGAGTAGTCTAAGGGGCCAAGGGAAAATGAATGTCATGCATAACAATGTGTGTGTGACTTTTGGTTTTGCTATAGTGTGGTTGTTGATGTTGTTTAGTCCTTTCTGCTTGCAAGCCTTGGGTTGTGTGTCAACCTTTAGTACAACGGAGTCATACTGAAAATTCGGGGCACGTCAGACGAGTCATATCAATCTTTGCATTTCACATTTACGAATCACCCTATGCTAGTATAACGACATTAAATAAGTCAAATGTGTAGCACGAATCCGACATAGAATTCTCCAAAATACAGACTTATATTATTTTCATCGAAGAAACAGAATTGCAGGAGATAATAACAGTACAAGTAGTTTTGCATGATAAATACTGCGGCTATTAGGGTTATTTTTTCTTAGTGTAATTGACTTACGACGCAGCAATGCGTCGGCAAGATACACTTTTACAGTGCTGATTGCTATGCTTTTCATGCATATTGGCCTTACGTCGTGCCCCGACCACCAAGTCAAAAAACGACGATAAAGGTTCCACTGTACTAGTCTTACCTTGTCCTTTATCTACATTGCTTTTTCACATATCCGAGTCTATAAATAGCGATCAACACATTATCGATCAAAACAAGAACGGTCAAATGTGTTTGTGACTTGACCTGGCTTAGCAGTTAATAGCCTAGCCCAATTCGCCTGCACTGCTTGTTAATCGCATTGACACACGCTGAATCGAAAGCGTCATTGACCGCTGTATGTCATTAAATACTTAATCCATACCAACCTTACTGCAAAGCAATGTAGAAAAGGAATGGTTTATCAGAAAAAAAATGGTTAATTGACCCTCATTATCGCTTAAAACAACGGCAGAGACGAATTAAAAAACTGTCGTGGTTTTGTTTAACGAGTAATGAGAAGCCGGCATTGTAATCCATCAGGAATGTGTGGTGAAGAATACGCGTTGGATACCCGCGAGTGACGTTGGCGACTTAAATTATCGGGTAAGTTTTTTTCTTTTTTGGAAGTGGGTTTTATCAATTGTTATCGAAATTTATGTAAAATTATATTTCCAATATTTGAGTAATGCTTCCAGTAATAAAATAATAGTATGAGATGTGGAAAAGGACTAAATAATGCTTAAACTAAGCGCCTTTTTATAGCGGCTTTTCATTTACCGTGCGTGATTTTATCTATACGGGGTCTCGCCACGGTTACTGCGCCACTCCCTGTCCTCAAAATGTGTAGTTGTGTAAACAAATTTATAGGACAATTACAAAACCAACCCCGAGTTATAATCTCAAAATCAAAAAACGTATCCAATGCATTTGTGTCCTTCATTGCTTCTTTGTTCAGTCACACAACATTTGTATTGCCAAATAAGCAAATTAGCTAAAGATTTACAGCCGAAATAGTTTTAAAAGGGTGAACTTCCTCACCTGTTTTTTTCGCATGGCAATCTTCTTGAGGGTTAGTCGCCCCCCTACTCAAGTAGTGTGTTTTCACAAATATTTACATCAACCACAAGGATTCGCTTGATTGGGTAATGTATATCTTTATTTGGTCATCTGTTAAATATGTATTATTTTTGACTTCTATATTTGGGGAGGCACCACTCATTCCTATTCAGGGCCTCTCTAGATTTCACTCTTTATGAGCATCGTCCGTGAAATGGGCGTGAGCTGTTTGCTGCCCTCTGTTGCGGAACTCGGTACAGTATGTAAAATTGTCATATATCCCTATTAACTCAAACCAGGGTGCACTATCGCTCCGGACGCCGTCGTCTCTATCACATACGGAGTTCCATTGCAGTGACAATTTTGGTGGATCATCCCATTAACAGCACACCACCAGACTGGTTCGGTGTTTTGTTCATATTGGTACACCACTAATCCTGGTATCTCACAATAACCAGGGGTTCGTCCGCGAAACTTGAATCGTAAGTATATACGTATCTTTTGCTCAGCAGTTGTTACGATTTCTGCTAGTTGAAGCTTACGTGCGTTCGCGAACAATGGACGTTAGACAGTCGTTGGAACACCTTTCCGCATAACCTAGGATCAATTATTATGTGTCTTCTATTTGGGTGCAATCGTGGGTGCAATTATGTACGAGTTACTGTTAAATGCCTTTCTATTTAATCGATCGAGGGATTTTAGTAGCATGACGCGGGTTTTGAATGGGAATAGGTCTACTGAAACTTGGAAGTACTCGGACTACTCGTACTATATTTTAGAATTCCTCCGGTGAAGACAGCTGAGTTTAAATTCAAGTGAAGTAAATTATAACAAACAAAACTATGTCATAGAATTGGCTTATCTTGTTACTATTACCAGTGTAGTACACGTATTAGATAGGCCTACAGTATAAGCACAAGTACAGGAAGAAAAATAGCATCAAAATCCATGAGAGCGGCCGATTTTTCTCATGAGGAGACCTTAATTCTTGTAGAAGAGGTTGGAAAGACAAAAGCTATTTTATTTTCAAAAATGAAAAGTAATGTATCCAATGAACGAAAAAAGAAGACATGGATGTATGTTGCAGCCAAAGTAAATGCCTGCAACCAGCAGGAAGAAAGGTCTGTTGAGCAGGTGAAGAAGAAATGGCAAGATCTTCAATTGTTTGCGAAGAAAACTTACTCCGATATTTGCAAGGAATTCAACAAAAACCGGCAATGAGCCTATAGATGACGATAAAGCAGTGGATTCGTTAAGCGAGTTAGATCAGAAGGTATTACATTTATTTCTGTATACCACTCTCTTTCTTTTCTATAATTTATTTATTTAACCTCATTTTTGTGAGTCGAATCTTTGGTGAAACTAACATCCCAAAATATATATTTGATTTATTTCGTGTGTACTTATTTTATTAATTTCATTTAGTTTTTCAGTTAGGTAATATTACAACCCCTACCTAATGTGTCCATATTTTACCCTTTTACAGATACTCAGTATAATTGGGATGACGGCGGTAAAAGGAATACCTGGTGGCATAGATACAGCAAACCATACATCCAACCAAGTGAAGAATGCTGACATAAAATTACCGGAAGACCAAGGAAGGGCAACCTCTGACTTGAGTGATAAAGAAGAAATTGCAGATGAGCCGGAACAAGCAATTCCATCTTGTTTTACATGGAAACCTCTTCCAAAGAAACCTAAGATGCAACCGTCGCCCATCTCTAAGGATTCCGCTCAGGATGTGCTGATTAAGGTAGAAGAAAAAAGGTTAGCAGTTGAGGAGGAGAGGTTGGAAGTTGAAAAAGAGCGCCTAGCTGTTGAACAAGCGAGACTTGAAATTGAAAAGGAAAAGCTGGCGATGAAACGAAAACTATTTCTAATGGAGTGGAAAAAATACAACAATACCGATAAGTAGGGACGTGTATTTGTCATATGGTGTAAATAAAGGTTGGTATCGTCAATAAATCCATAGTGATGGCAACCAAGTTTTATTATTATCCATACTTAATCAGTCACTTCTAAATTATATCTTCATATCTATGTAACTATTTACCAATTTAGCAAACTTCGAACTTTACCAAAAGTCTATCAAATGTGCAGCGAGTAATAATCAGATGTCCCTACTCTCTAAATGCAAAAGAGTGAATTTCACTTTTTTGGAGTGACTATAGGACCCACTCTAAAAAGAGTGAATTTCACAGCTTTCAAAGAATACTTTTTGGGTCAAATTTACTCTTGATAATTTAACAAATGATAAAATGATATCATTTTGTCAATTATCAAGATCAAATTTGACCCAAGTGTTCTCTTTGAAGTGGTCCTCCCCACTTTCACCTTGCTTCCTCCTAGAGTATTTACGTGAGGAATACAACCACAGCAAGAAGCTCTCTTCTCGTCACACAGTAGTTTCGCTCTGGCGTCAGTGTCTAAGATGAATTGGCCCTCTGGCCGCGGGTAAGCCAAAATTGGAGCACTGATCAGCAACTTTTTCAACGCGTTGAACGCATCGTCACTTTCGCTCGTCCATTAAAACACCAACTTCTTCTCTGTCAGCCAATGGAGAGGTGCCGCGATATCAGCAAATCTACGGATAAACCGACGATAGTACGACGCCAGTCCCAAGAAACTACGCACCTGCGTGGGCGTCTTTGGCGTCGGCCAATCCCGAACTGCTTCTATCTTGGACGGATCCGTATGAATACCCCTTTCAGATACTACGTGGCTCAAATACGTCACCTCCTATTGAAATAGGTGACACTTTGAGGGCTTGAGTTTAAACCCGGCTCCTCGGAACCTATGCAAAACCTCCTCTAACCGATCTAAGGACTCCGACACGGTGCTATCAAACACAATCACGTCGTCTAAAAACAAGGTAAGTCTCCCATCTCAATCCAGCCAACACACTCTTCCATTCAATCTTTCAAACGTTGAAGGCGCGCATTGCAAGGGCCAAATGGTAGGACCGTTTCCAAGCCCCCCCATATAGTCCGCTTGTGGGTGGAGAAGCCAGATTATCTCTGAGCCGAGTCAGTGTCCATCTCAACATGCCAGTAGCCGGATGCCAAATCGAGAGTTGTAAAGTACTTTGCGCCCCCTTAAAGCATCCAACGAATCATCGATTCGCGCCAAAGGATACGCGTCCTTCCTCGTGACCTCATTCAAATCTTCGATAATCGAGACAGAGGCGCTTAGAGCCATCCTTCTTTGCTACTAACCACCACTGGGCTAGACCAAGCACTATCGAAGGCTGTATAGCCCTTTCTCCAACAACACTCGTTCACTGTCGCTTCACCTCCTCACGCTGCTGCGGGGATGACATTCAATGGCTGACGAATAGGCCGGGCACTCCCACTTATCAATCAGTGCTTCCACCTTCGTCGTTCTACAAATATCCAAACTCCCCGCTAGAGACACATCCTAATAACTCCGCCACTTTTTCTCTCTCTCCTTCTCCCAATGGGGTGGTGGTACTTCTGCTCTAACGGCTCCTTCAGATGTTCAGGCACCTCCGCCGATCCCCATTGGATCTCGCCCCCCACCATCCTAGTCTCGCAACACCTCATTCTCGCTACCAGAACAAACTTGCCCAGTATGTGCGCCTCGTTTCACTTCCGAGGGAAAGCACACACAACATTAGTAATTGTACGGGCACCATAGTCTTAACTTTCACTAGACCTTTTGCCACCAATAGTCCGCTATCTAAAGCGGCCCACCATTAACGGCTCCACTACACCCAGCCGCTCTCGACCTTCGCACTGATCCGGTATTTGGGAAGCTCCCTCTCCACTTATCTCGTCTGACCGGAATGACCCTCGTAACTCTACACACTCACCCTCGTCTGCATGCAATATCGCCGCAGATACAACTCCTTGATGCGCGGCCGGTACCAATATATATTCTACAGCCACAACCTTAAGTGTTGGAGTTAGTAATGCGTGGAATGACATTTTTACATCCACGTGGCAGCTGCTGTTGACCAATCTCGATTATCGCCCCAGTTTGTGTCAGGAAATCCATCCCCACATCCCTTTCTAAACGTCCGCGACAACTCACTTCAGCTCATGGCAGCCCTTTCTTTCCCAGCCTATCTCACAGGTGGCTATTTTTCCCCACGTCTTCACCTTGTCGCCCATCGGCCTGTATGAGCTGTGTATTCGAAAACCGAAGCCTAGGAGTCGTTTCTCATCCGAATCATCTGGTACAAAAAACCTCGGCACAAGCGAATTTGAAGTCCCAGTGTCTAGAACAACATGACGCAGACAACCCATTTAACAACACCGGACATACAGTCCGCCCTTTGCACGCGTCTTCCAACCACTCTGGCCTTTTCTCGCCCGCCCTCTCAGTCGACAACCTCCAATCCCTCCCCCCCCCTTCGTAACTCCCCTACTTTCTCTAAACCCCACAATTTGGCACCTTTACACGCCTTCTGTATAACCCCACCCCCGTGCGTTCCCATCCCCCCCCCACCCCGACACACCAATGCGTTCTTGTTAAACGGACGGCGGGTGCCTCTCTGCGTTGCCGCCGGCCCTCCCATGGCCCCTTGGTTTGGCCCGACTCGTTTCCCGAATCTTGCAATGATAGGACGGTGCCCTTCTGTCGACAATCTGCGAAACCCACATTACTGTAACGGCAATTCTTGTGGTGTGACCCAACTCTTCAAATGTAAGAAGGGACCCCGCCCCTGTAACACTCTGTAATAGCCGTTACACTACAGCTAGTGACATGTGGGTGTGCATTATATAAGCATACGATATATATGCCTTATAAACTATCATATAAATCTCATGGTATGGCTTTGAGCTACAATAATAGCAAAGATCCGGTTTTTCAATCTCTACGGGTATAGTGTGAGAATCATCAGTTGCGCCGATATGGCCAAGATAGAGGGTATTAGGCTTGAATATTGTTCTTAGTGTATGACCATTTATACTGTTTTTATATTCCGTATTTTCCATACGATTTGTGTTGTGAGTGTTGATTTTTGCTACCCTTACAGGGAAATAACATTTCTTTGGTAAATAGTGAGAAATGGTCGTAGACACATAAAATTGCATGGTGTTGGTTAGATATAGGATGGTTTCAAATTCGAAGATAAACAACTATTCTTCATAAATGTGTCAAGATTCCAATTAAATCGCGATCGTTAGTGTCCAAATCACCATTGGGATGTTCATAAGTGCGGGGCGGTACGTGCTCAGCGGGGTGGATGTTACTTGGTTGAATGAGCGATCTGCACACAAAGGATTGACGCTGTTGACAGAGCAAGCCGATTTCAATGACGGCATGGTCTTAGCGTGGTTCTCGTTTGGGTGGCAATTTAGATTAAACCAATATGTCCGCATGTTTTCAGACGCTTGTACGCTAAAAGTGGTGGTTTTGGAAATAACTTGAGAAGTTGAGGGTTGGATTCAATTTTATGCCAGTGTTGAAGGGAGAGACCTTTCAAATTCCCGGGTTCTAGTGTGAGGGGTATAGGTTGTGATGAATACCAGTGGGATAGAATTGTTTTTCAATCTGTTTTTGTTTTTAGGTGTGTTAAACTAAGTAGCCACGATCACTGTGTTTGATATTATTTGACTATTCATGACTTAGTGCGATTATATCCTCTTTCGACTAGTTTGTCGGTGAAGAAGTCCACTTATCAATCAAATGCTGTTCGAATTGTGCAAACCTCTGTTGACCTGATCACTTTCTCGTAGAGCGAGTTAAAAGACTGTGGACAGTGGGCGGATGTAGGTTCTACCATTGATGAGGGTCTGTTGGATTTTGGTTCACTCTATGGTCAACAGCAAGCACGAACTTTCGAATGTAGGCCTTTAAAATATTGTAGATCAAGATAGGTGATGTTGGTCAGAGATTTCGAATGTGAATTCAGGTTTAATGACAGGGGTTTATTCATACTTTCATCAAGGTTAGTTTGTAGATCGGATTTTAGAACCCACGGTAAAACCATAGGAATATCATTCGATAATCTCCGATAGAAACAAGAGTTCGATCATTTAGTATGAATGTCTTCTCAAGAAGAACATCACAGATTCGGATATTCTGGTGAGCAAGATATACCTGGCGAGCACCCCAAGAGTTTGGGAGCTAAAAAAATCCCAGTCAAATTCAAAGCAGTTGCGCTTCAAAATAAGTTCAAGAATTCTACGTACAAACTGGGTGGGGGGCTTGGGATGTTGGAATCTAATGTCCGAATTTCGAGTCGATCACATACAATGGTATTACATTCCTCCTGTGGTGTATTCGTGTATGTACAGAATTGTGACATCACTGAAGTAACGAGAAGATATATTGTTGAAAAAAGTCGCAA
>JAMKCH010002976.1:0-36842 GCA_023653785.1 Ophioderma brevispina | reverse complement strand
TGTTCTCGAACTGGTTTCCCTCTATTTGTCGTGTATTGCAAAAAGATGATCTATACACATTAAGGTTCGGTATGATAAGCTTTTCTTCTCAATGTCCACCAGTAACTCAGTATTTCTTTTATAGGTGCTCAAAATGGGAATTGCATCTACACTCTATAAAAAACTAGCCAACCCAGCTAAAGGCCTCCCTGGGTGATTGTTGCTACTTATGTGTTAACGTGTGGTCCGTGGATTGAGCGCTCGTTCCGCAATCCAAGGTCGTGGGTGGCGAGTCACACTGCGGCCAACGTGTTTTACCCTTGAGTAAGGCACATTACCTAAATTACTCCTCTAAAACCGGTGTATAAATGGGACCAGCATTATTCATGCTGGGAAAGTAAAAACAGACTCGCTGTGCGGTTAGAGTGGCGGGAACATCCCCACAGCAAACCAAATATGGAGGAGTCGGGCCCAAAAACGCCGGAAAGAGGATGGCGCACTCCGCGCACGAGCTTGCTCCGCACGAGACTTTACTTTTTTTTGTGTAAAAGGTCAACTTGGAGCATTAACTTCGGCAACCTGTTATGAAAAGCATGTTGACACCGATTCTATGACTGAATTTTCCACCCACTGACTAAATGTAATGTTGAACATTAGGGGTCTTCTGGCGGCCTATTGTGAGGTGGTGTCATTAGCCTTCCCATGTGGAAGCCAGTGGTGGTGCTACCAAGTGAATCAGAAATGGGATAGCAAAACTTGGGTTGTCCAAAGCCCTGTCTCTCTTTTTTTGTTTCAAAACCTGAAGCGAACCAATAGGGTGATATGCACACCCTCGTTCTCTTGTACCAGTTCATTGAGAAGGCATTCGTTATGCTTCCAGGTCCAAGTTTCCCAGATGAATAACGAGGCACTTAATTGGCTTAAACCTGATGCAAAAAAAAAGATTATTGTCGGTGAATTTTCTCTGAATATCTCTGCATTCAACGTCCACTCTACTCGGTCGTTGAACATTCCGAGTTGTAGTTCTGCGATCTCTTTCTCTGCTCCGGGTGCATGAAAGGCAATGAAAAGCTGACAATCGACTGATCTAGGCTCCATATGGAATCCTCAGTGTCAAAACATGCGTAATGCTCTGCATGTCTTTGTCTACAACATGAAAGGCATTGGATAGCTAATCCTTAATATGGCGGCCATCTTGAATTGAACATGGCAGCAAACACCAACCTATGTACAAAGTTTATAGTAGTCATATAGATCCTTCCAGGCACTAAACATGCGTATTGCTCCTGCATATGTTGTCTATAACATGAAGGCGCTTGGATAGTTGATCCTAACAATATGAAGGCCATCTTGAATTTCAAGATGGCAGCAAACCCAAGCTGGTACAAGTTTTGTAGTAGCCAACAGGGAATCCTAAGTGTCACAAACATGGGTATTGCTTTGCATATCTCTGTCTATAACATGAAAGGCGCTGGATAGTTGATCCTAACATATGGCGGCCACCTGAATTCAAAGATGGCAGCAGCAAACCCAAGCGAGGTTCAAGTTTTGTAGTAGCATTAAAGGAATCCACGTGTCATAAACATGGGTCTTGCCACCACTTCTAATTCTATGTTGGCCTTAAACCCACGTTTAGCACAAATTGTGTGAAACGGCACCGCCAATTTTGTTTTTTCGAATTTCGAAGGTGAAAACGGCAACAACGCACCTGTTAAGAGCATTTTTGGAATCAGCACCCTCAAATTCTCCGAAACCACTTGCTGAACCACTTTAACAAAATCGGCCTACAGTATTTACGAAATGATCAAAATCTAACTGGTCTATTGGGCAAAAATGGATTGATTTTGAATAAAACAAAAATTATGGATGATAATTAAGATGCCCCACATGTGGTTGAATCACAATGTTATGAAAATATTGCAATTAAGCTCATTATATTCACAAAACCTGGTCCAAAAGTACAAAGTACATGACCTAATCATGTTCTATCACCATGCCAAATTGAGAAGTTCAATGACTATTCGGTTTAGTCTGTAGATTGGATTAATGAATGTTCTATGTAGCCATCCATCAATACACCAGTCCATCCAGGCATCCATCTATCTGTTGTGGGGGTCCAAAATAGGAGTAAAGGAGTGGCAAATAATTTGCTTTTTTATATTGATCTTAGGGACATTTTCTAAAAAGGGGAAGCCTGACTGATCCTTGAAAGAGATCATAGATCACTTTGCCTGTAGAACAGGTTTCTGAGCAACCAAATTGACTATAAGGTTTGTGAGATATTCTGAAAATATATAGTGTTTAATGGACAAACATTTGTATTGTGTAGTTGCCGTCACGGCCCACAACATCCGGTCTATATAAACCCTTTCAGAGTTCCAGACTCAACATGCACAGTAAAGAAAATTTGTCAAAGTCAGTGAGAAGGGTATACTTCGATTCAGGATGAGTATCGGAATGTGCATTGAGTAAGGTACAGATAGATGACATTTTTGTGGGGGAGAGCGGGCCTAGCGGGTAGGGTGGCTTGCCTCTGGCGCAAATTTACCATCAAACTTCCCGGGTTCGAAATCCGGTGGGGTCGTGGCACTTGATGGGATTTATTCGGGTACTATTAAATTTGGATTTGATCTGTATACCCAGCCTTGATTAAGACAGATCACCGCTCTCCTACCATGGTTCAACTTGGAATTGGGCAAATGGATCATGAAAGCATCCCGTCCTTCGGAGGGGACGTTAAGCCGTCGGTCCCGTGTACAGAGAGTCACAACTGTACATGTACATCGCAGTCAGTGTCGAATAAGAGTAGGGTGTAAACCCCTGACTGTTCCCAATCCGCCCCAGCCTCAAAAATAGTGGGCCATGTTAGGAGCATCCGTATCATGGATACACGCGGCCCCCGGATCAGCACACTAGCTGAATAAATCCTGACACCACCACAAAGCCATTACAAATGACTTGTGGATACGAGCAAACAAAAAAGATGACCATTGTAGCGAAAAACTTGAATTTAAGCAAAGGTGCAGGGCTTCGAAATCCACGGGAGCACGGGAGCGCCGCTCCAGAAAAAAAATCACGGCCGGCAGAAAAAAATGACGCAGTAAAAAATTAAAAAAAAAAAAATTAAGAAAACAATTTTAGGAAAAAAATTAATATTTTCTGATTTCTACAAAATCGCATCAAAAATAATACGTGTTTAAATGTTACCATGGTTACTTAGTGTAACAATATCAATACCAGTTAGTTTATTATTGTTGTGTCTGGCCTCCTCTGCTCCCGTGTGGAGCAATTTCTAGCGGAACAGTTGATGTTCATGTCATAAATAATAACACGGTGGATATTATCAATTTTAGCGTAAAAAAGGTAAAGTCAAGTTAATATTTTCCATATAACCCTTAAATTATAACCCTTAAATTACAATTTGTATTTTATTTGCTAAAATGTTATTAAACAAAAAAATTGTGCATTTTTGGTTGAGCTATTACTAGACTTGCAAAACCAACGTGCTGATTGTGTTTAAACCTAAAACCCTGATCAAACCTAGTCTCTGTTCCGCACTGAGAGTTAGACTCTATCTTAAAGCTTTCATAGACGAGGCTACACACACAGCAAACACAGCTGATTCCCAGCATCTTGCAGAAAAATGAGCAGCTGAGGTGCGTGTTTTATTACTAATATTTTGCCAAAAATAAGATATAATTATGCTTCCATGTTTTATATTTGTGTAAACAAAATGTCGATTTTCGATCAGCACGCTACAGGACCCGATTTTATGAGGCGATCTAAAGGTAAATGCAACATGTACAATGCAGTGTGACTGTGTATTCTCTGTGTGTGAAACCAGCCAGCATTCTGTTAAATACATTTTGTTGAAGGGGGTTGGGTACTCGGAATAAATTAGTGATTATTTCTACATTTTTCTCAAAAAATAATTTCACACAGGTAACTTTTTGTCACCAATTAAAAAAGGAAATCATGTGAATTTCAGACAAAGAGCAACAGTTTTTCCCTTTCTCTTTTTAGGTATCATGACCTTGCAATTGGAAGAACCACCCAAGTAACCCAACCCAACCATCAGCATCATTTTGCCAGAATTTGAC
Organism: Ophioderma brevispina; assembly: GCA_023653785.1. Taxonomy (NCBI): domain Eukaryota; kingdom Metazoa; phylum Echinodermata; class Ophiuroidea; order Amphilepidida; family Ophiodermatidae; genus Ophioderma; species Ophioderma brevispina. The sequence goes on along the minus strand of JAMKCH010002976.1, from coordinate 32,763 downwards.
CCAAAAAGCTATCATTTATGTTGTTTCTTCATGTTTAATGATTTTGTACTTAGCTTAACTACATAACATTGCTAAAATGTTTTTGTAAACCTTTTCAACATGCTACAAAATTGAAAGAAATGGGGTGTGAGGATGCTGATTTTTGCCCTCAAATATAGCTAAAACCCAAGAGCTTCCGGGGGCTCCGCCCCCTGGACCCCCGCCGGGGCTTCGACCCTGGACCCCACCAGGGGCCATAAGGCGGGCCCCTGGACCCCACCCGCTAGGGTTTCGCGGCAAGCCGCTCAAACAGTTCAGGGGGTGGGACGTATTTCGATTAGTAACGGGGCTGAGACGACCGGGCAACACCAACACATCTATCCTGACCTTTTGCGCATGCGTTGTTACAGCTCGTGGAACACAAGTGCCAGGCCCCGATGAATGTTTTGATATCGTGCAGCCCCGCGGGCATCGTCTGTTCAATGAACAAAATGGTTATTAAATTACTCAAATTAAAAAAAGTTTAAAACACAATTACTGCCTAAGTTCCTACAAATATTTCAGGGCCAGTGGCGCACGTATTAGAAACATAATTACAAGCAGAGATGCATTGACATGTCAGATGCCGAATACGATCGTATTTATCATGGCATGCCATGGCTAAGAAGGCAGATTTCACTCTCCACTGACTGGGGTCTTGTACACCACACACACGTACACCGCCCTGCCATGCACGATGCATTGCCGACTCAATGACAATGATTGCGTATGTGTGTGAAATGGAAATTTCACACTGAGATTTAAAACGACATATTGGAAATTCATACTACTAACATTACATTGCCCGTGTTTCTACAACGCAAATAAAAATGCGGATATCGTAGCGAAGAGAGTGAGCAAAATGGGCTAGCCTCAGTCAATGCTTGCAACACACACACACCATAGCTGCGGTCCAGCTATCCAGCCGCTATATTACTATCATTTAGGCAAAGTATCTGTGAATTCTTGCAAGTTTTCTTGATCGTGATTTTAAACCCATTGCTTTAGGTAGCTCTGGCCGGCAACGGGAGAACCTTTGAATCGAATTCTCTGTACATTCCATGCCCACGTACGTTCACAGTGATTGCCGTAAACACCTCCTGCCACACTCATATTGGGTGTGGCCGTCTACTAGGTCAGAGCATTAATTATAAAGCTATAAGGGGTCCACACGCAACTTTTTAAAATGGCATTACTCACCTTGACTTACAAATCAATACCAAAGGTCACTAATTCTTATTTTGTACGGATGTGCAGTTTATGTCGGTACTTAACGAGGATGTTGGCGTCAATAACTTGGCGAACAATGAAAGAAAATTGAAGGCACTGAAGTATACTAAAATTTGCCTTTATACAATTCTAAATCCAAAAACTTGTAGAAAAAAGGTTTATAATACCTAATTTATGTTTATTTTGGTCCTACTACTTATATCTTCGTGATAATAACACCCAGGGAATCGGAATACACAAGAGGAGGTCAGTACGTGAAGATTTAAAAATTTTTTTCCTCCAACAGGTTGTTGCCTCGGAAAAAACCACGCAGAATCTTCCTATGTACTTAATCTCATAGCCCCGAGCTTCGCTATAAACAACCATGCATGAACTCTGTCCACAAAATAGGCAGTGTCCGTCAAATTGGGAAGTTCCAGTCTCTGATACAGCTGAAATAACAACGATACGTATTGCTCGTACTTGTTGAATATGTGCACTGCGTTGTAAACATGTAGTAGAAGGAGAGTAAGCAACGGCGAATTAAATTGCTTGTCAGTTTGAGGGATTTTTGGAAAAACTCGCAAAATCAAAATATCAGGTTTTTTTACTAAAAATCCAGTTTGGTGGCTCACCTGGTGAAGCGCCAGATAAATCCTCCTTAATTTACTTCTTCTTTCTCGTGGCCAATTTTCATCACTGGCGATATCTGGTAAAAGAAAATGGTCACCCAAAAAAAAACGAACTTTTATTTTTAGGCGGATATTTCCTTTATGTTTCTACAGGCACCCAAAAACCCTTCCCCCCACCTTTAGTGCATAACTTTGGTGTCCGCCCCCCTGAAACAGTTAATTTCTTGCAGAAAATATCCTTAATAACATTCGTGCTCCCAGACAGACAAAAATTATCCTATGCCCTGCAAAGGTTAAAGCATAAGATGTAACTGTAAGCCACACCAAGCATTTCTATAATTCCTGCACAAGCTTGCAAGTGGTTCTTCACCATCCCAGTGAAGGGGGTTCATACTCATTCGGCAGACGTCTGCAGACGCTATCCTTTCGAACCTGGTTTTTTATGCAACGCGCATGTCCATGTATCCGGCGCGTAAAGCGTATTCGAAAGACTAGCACGTCCCGACTCCTGCCGATGAAATATGAACCCACAGCAATATCCTCTGTGCACTTGTAGACATCTTCTACCCTAAGGGGGACCCATTTAAGTTGAACAGGGATCACCACGCAAATCGAAAGAGGTTTAATCTCACCCCGGCTTACAGTCAGACATGCACAGTTAGAACTCAAAAGGGTTATTGACAGAAAGGATTTGTTAGCATAACTGGCATATAATGAAGGAAAAGCCGGCTTCTCATATGTCATGTGCGTGCATAGAGGGATACCACTTCTGCTGACATGAACAGGAACCATAACCTATAAATAATGAAATTGAGGAAACAATTATAATGCTGGGGGTATTCAATAACAACCCGGCGATGTGGTTCTTTACCCTAATTCCATGGTCAAGTCCAATTTCTGGTTAGGCATATTGTTTGGATTAATAGCTATTATAAGACCTTAAATTGTCATTTTTAATGTGATGAAAATAAATAAGAAGTGCAATGTTGGCAAAGTTTGTCTCTCATTAAGCTGATAAAAAACTGAATATCAACTATATTTTCATTATGTCAGAGCACCCAACATACTACAGTTGATAATCCCAGTAAAGAAAAAAATATCTTCCATGGGCACATCTGTAATGTCGGTCTGCCAACCAGGCTGAGAACAGAGCTACAGCTCCACGAAGAAGAGAACAAAGGCACAGCTGTTGAGACCATGCAAATCGTTTTCGCTTTATTTTTTAGAGCAACATTTTAAGCATGCGACACAATTTTGACAACTGAGATAAGGTAGGGATATGCAAGAAGAGCTATTACCTCCGCAAAAATAATCACAAATCCAGGGGAATCTTGCCATATAGGCCTACAGGTCCTAATTGTATGTTATAGCGCCCTCTATATGGACTAGTTCCCATAGTAGAAAGACGTGTTTGATTTTGTTTTGTAAAAACTAGTTTTTATGAAAAATCATATTTGCCCGCCATGAAATTTCATCCAAATTACAGAGAATGTAGTTAGTGAGCCAATAAATACTCCAAATTAGTTGACAAAGTGTGTCGCCGTTGATATTTTTGTTTTATATCGTTTCGGTATAATAAATGGACTTTCAAACAGCTGTGAAGGAAAGAGAAGAGAAGTCCGTAGCAAGGTCCCATAATGCTAACATTGCCATGGGTATGGGTGAGTGCAAGAGAAACGACTATCTCCAATAGCTTCCCTGTGCAATGTTACGCATGAGTGATTGAGAGCTGTAAAGCATGATTCGGCTTGAACACATCCTACACAGTGAGCTATTATAGATAGTCTTTGTTGCACTAACCCACCAATCTTTGCTTGTGGCAGTTCCAAAACATTTCATGAGTAACACTTTCTGATCACATCACACACATATAAGTTTCCCGACCAGATCTGATAACTCCTTATCCTCTTTTCTACAAATCTAAGAAAAATCTTCAAAATAAATGTTAAAGAATGCTTGCCTCAATAACGACTTGCAGAAGACCAAATTTGGATGTGCAAAAACAGAAGACTACAGGGCTCCACCTTGATCATCTAAGAAAATGTCTTGGAAATGAAAAGGTCTTTTCTTTTCTTTTCTTACTACTTTTGTAGGGTCAAGATCTATCTGCCTTCAGTCCCCAGCACTGGAAGTTCCAAAGAGAGGAGCACCACTGTCTCCACCCAATTCTGTAATGCCTGTATGAAAACATCCTTTGGGCATCATTCATACATGAAGGTTCTCATCACCATATCTAGTTACATATTAGTCTTCCTCAGATCCCACTGCCACAAAATCATCCTCGCTCTCGTCATCATCATCGTCCATTCTGATCATCTGGCCCTGTTCCTCCTCATCAACCTCTTCCTCGCTGACCTGGTCTGACCCAACCATCTCAGAGTAAGGCCTGCTATCCTCATTGTCAATATCATAGGAATCATCTGCTTCTTCTTCCTCCATTGCTTCTTCCCCATCTCCTTTCTCCTGCTCTCCAGAGACATCCAGATCCCCACTCCCAGCTGTTTCGTTACCCTGTTGCTGAGCAGCCCCTTGCTGCTGCTGCTGCTGCTGTTGCAGTTGTCGTTGTTGTTCCTCGTCGTTGTCAGACTCTTCACTTTCACTCTGCGGCTGCAGAAATGGGTTGTCCCCTTCCTCTTCACTTTCATCAGCCTCGTCCTCGCTGTTCTCAGGGGTGATCTGCAGGTCGTTGAACAAGACGCTGTTCTCATCCTGGTTGTTGATGGCTCCTTCTGATTCCTGTGGCTGAAACTGGAAATACAAAATAAGATTACAGAAATTGTTAAAATTATCTCATTTGTCCAATTTGTATTCATTAACTAACATGAAAACCCTAAAAAAAACCTGGAAAGAATACACTATCCTATTTCAATTGAATCATTATAGTGATCATATTGCAAAATCATAATTTTCATCAAAAAAATGTGCATTCCCCAGAATATGTGTGTCACTGCCATTGTGTTTTGTGAATGAGTGATGCTCTTTTCTGGAGACGGGCATTGTCCTATCCTCTTTGGCAACTTTTCTAAGGCAGTTTCAGCATGGATCAGTTTTGACCTTTGACACAATAACTTGGTCACACTTGTCATTTACTCTGTTTAAAAGAGATAAATATGGTGGTCTAGGTAATTGTATCATTCAACATGTTTCCAGTTTGATGCTATTGCCTGTTAACCACTGCAGTCTAAGAGCAAGGTCACCAATGAGTTGATTGAACATTTTTTAGAAACATATACCTGATGGTCTACCTATCTCTGTTTCAAATTTGACCTTTTGACCATTTACCCTCAAACCTTAGATCCCAAAGAGGTGTGGGTCACCACTGACCTTTATTTTTATTTTCTTTTATTGGGGACAAACATGATGGTATTTGTATCATTTGAACAAGTTTCAAACTTGACTCTCTTCTTAACCTTTGACCCAAAAGTTGTAGGTCATGGGTCAAGCGTGAGCACAGTTTTTAGCACCTCCTCACAAGGTACACTGTGGCCAAGGCTAGTGCTATCTGGCATTGCTTTCATGCAAGTTGCCAAATATGATCAAAATTGTGTGTGCTCTTCTTGCATTATTTAAACCCGAGGATTTGTGCATGTCTTACCCTTGAGTCTTCATCACCCTCTATATCAACAAAATCACCCTCTCCATCTTGATCTCTGTCTTGTGTAGCATCATCAAAGCCTTCAACAGAGAAAGAAAGATAACAAGTGTATGACCAATTATTATTTTACTGGCTATGTATTCACTTAGTTTCTTATTCATCAGTCTACATTAAGCATAAAAAATATTATGTTTGCCAAATTGCAACCAACCATAATTTTTTTTAAAAAGAAAAACAAACTTTGGGTCATATCCCCAAATGTACACAAATTTTGAGAGTTTGAAACAACACAGAACAAACATTTAAATTTCCGTATGCCTTTCCATCGCATGGAAAAAGGGCGAAGAGGACCTTTCCACAGAATGGTAAGATTCCAGAAAGGTTCCTGATAATATATGATTGTTTCTGAAGCATTTCCCACTGCAGGAAGATACTACGGAAAATGAAAATTGCGTGCAGTGCACCTTTCCATCGCATGGAAAAAAGGGTGAAGAGGACCTTTCCACAGAATGGTATGATTCCGGAAAGGTTCCTGATAATATATGATTGTTTCCAAAGCATTTCCCACTGCAGAAAGATACTACGGAAAATGAAAATTGCATGCAGTGCAAATTTTGAAAGTTTGACTGTTTAAAGAATGCACCCAAAAATCACACAATATGCATAATTTGTGTTCTTTTGAATTCCTAGGTAAAATAACTCCCACCTGAATTTAAAACTGAATCATCTCCATGCCCATTTATGTATCACTCAATCTTCATGTTAATGCCTTACTGGTCATAATTACTAAACAGTCAAACCCACATATACCTCTCTTTGTAAAAATAAAATCCAATCAACTAATCCTAAGAGTTTTGGTTTATGGCCATCTAAAAACTTAATTCACAATGAAGCAAGAAATACATTTTTCATAAAATGATAATAGTTAGTTAGTTTACCTCACACTCAGCAATACTGCTATGTGAGGATTTATTGGAGCAAAAGATAATTGACCAGAGCCCTTCCTGATGTCAAATAACACATTAATATTTGTTTTCTATTAATTTGGCTGTTTACCTATCAACTAAGAAGTAAACTTATATAAAATAATTCCAATAGCAACTTGTGAGTTTCAATACCATGCTAGTAATTCCCATTCTTTAGATCCACAAACATAGTGGTAAGTGCACCATATAAGAAGTCATATATACTATTTCTACATGATGACTGCATCATGTACACACATGTACCCTCAATCTTACATACACATGCACTATACCCACAACTCATTCGTTGTGAACACCTACCCTATCATCATGATACCCTATCAAGCTATCATCATGAGCAAAATTGCTCAGTGGTGCTTGAGGTGCAGCTGACAGGCTTTATTTCAGCTGCATCATGCACACACATGTACACCATTCACACACAATGCATGCACCCCATTCACACACATGCACCTGTACACACACAACTCATTCGTTGTTAACACCTACCCAGCAAGCTGTCATCATTAGCAAAGCTGCTCAGTGGTGTATGAGGTGCGGCTGACAGGCTCTCCGTTTCGGCTGCATCGAGGGCGGCTTCCTGAGCTACGGCAATGTCCTTCTCCAACTGGGCCAGGTGCTCCTCATTGGCTGCTAGTTCATTGTTGCACGTCTCTAAGATTTGATTGGCCACTTTGGTCAAAGGGCTATCATTACCTGCAGGAATACAAAATGGGGGCTGTTAGTGCTAATATGTATAAAATAAATAGTTTGTTGTACGTGACGTATGTATCTTTGATTAAAGGGATAAGCAGCGATTTTCTAATTCGAAACATCAGAAAGAATAGTAAAACAAAATGGATGTATTTATATTTTGTTACTGGCAGAGATGTGCTAACACAAAACCCCAAGTGGTTGACTTGAAATCAGCGCAATAAAGACAAAACAGTACATTTTATCTGATACTGGAATTTTTATGGGCATGTATAAAATTAAAAATTCTGACTTGAGCTCAAGGTAAATGGTTTGAATGTTCATTCCCTTGATGCGGCCAAAAAAAACTTCATTTCCTTGTCAGGATTTGAACCTGGGACCTGATCGCCAGGAGAGTGCCCTACCAATTGTGCTAACAACACTGTAAACTCTGAAGTGTCCTACTTTGGAAAATGTGCCCTTCTTGTAATACACATATTCAATGGGGAATTAGTATTGGTTGACAATAAAAAGCACTATCAAGTAGGGTCCTAGCTGGGACACATACTAATGTTCCCTATTATGTCTGGAATCAAATCTGAGATGTGTCACTCTGCGCCGATCGCAGTGAGTGTTTGCGCCGATCGTAGCATGCAACAAAAGTTCAATTGACCTCTGCTGAATTGGCCAATCGCGCTAACGGTATTTACGTTACTAGGGTAACCTTGTTACTAGGTCAAGTGCAGAGTGCATACGGGTGGTCAACGCACAGCATTTTAACGACGCGTCTCAGATTTGATTCCAGAAATAATAAGTGCTATATAAGGACCACTACAAGGACACAGCACTTGAAAGTACCTGAAGCATGGATTCCAAGAGCTGCGTTCTTATAGTGGTCCTTTCAGAACTGGAGAACAATAACAAGAGTCCTAACTAGAATCCTTCTTGGAGTACTTTTTATTGTTAGCCAAGACTAATCTTCATTGAGCATGTGGATTACAAGGACAAATTTTCCAAAGTAGGATTCTGAAAAAGGAGACTAACTTTAGACCTGGGTTTAAACCAGGGTTAGTCCTACATGAGTGGACCTTTTTTCCTTCCAACATACTCTTAAAAATGTGCTGTAACGGGTGAGAAAATTCCTCATGGATGGCCGTTCTGGCCCATTCTTGAGGAATTTTCTCATCTGTTACATTTAGTTTTCCTCTAGAGACAAGTATAGAGAAGAAATCTTATTTTTAATTCTAACATATTATATATAGAAAAAATAAAAGGTTGTTGTTGCATTTACGGTTCAATTTTTTAAAACTGGGTGGTGGCAATCTCATTTACCCACAATGAGTAAAAACTCAGTGAAGCTTCTCAAAATGCACCGGAAGGAAACTTACCATTGTACTTTCTGCAGTTTTCCACAATCAGCTGTACATGCCTCAACAAATTCCTCCCGCCTGTGATACCCATGCTTCTGGGCTTTTTTCTAATGGTCTCCAGAATGCCATGGGTTTCTCAATCACTTTGTAGTAGTCTCTTCACATGCTTGTGATTCACTGGATTGTGGAAAGGCCATGACAAAAAACAAACATACAAGTGTATAACAAAATTTAAGTTATTATCACCAAATTGAAAGTTTGAGATGGCTTTGGGAATAGTATCCGTTTTCTAGAAACAAACCATGCAGTGGCTAGGCTACTTTTGTCTCTGCTGAAATAAGTTTGGAATGGGGAATATAAAATGGGATCCATCCATATGTACATTCATGAGAAAAATGGAACCCTAAAATGTTATGTTAACCCTAGAACTTCAGTGATACACATGTTAAACCGATCTCTCTGTGAAGCTGAAATAAGGGGGTGGTCTGGTGTTTAGTTTCAGGTGTCTCAGGGGTTTGTGATTGGGTATTGGAAAAAAATCTGAAAAGGCAATTGAAAAATCCTGAGTAACACCATAAAATTGGGATAAATACAGTGCAAAGTAAGTAAATGAAATTGCAGCCATTTTGTCCACAAAAAATTAGGAATTCAGGAAATATCCGAAGAAGCACCAGCAATGAGGGGTCACTTCTTAGTATTGCAAACATTCGGCAGGGACATATTTACGCATTAGCGTCAATAGGAGTTCGCTTTGTGTAATTTACAGTTAATAGCAAAAACTATGGTTCAACCATTTGAAAAAAGCAGATGGTAATAAATATAAAACTCCCATTATAAAATACAAAGACTGAGAACACGATAGTACAAGTGACCTCGCACAATTCTGTCCAAGATTCATACAAGAACAGTTATGCAAAGAGGTCCAATTTTACATGCAGGGTGAAATAGCAGTACTTTGAGATCAAAAATCTGTTGAGTCGGCTCACAGATAGGAAAAACAAAATTCACATAAAATCACCGTGAGGTGGTATTTGCACTACTTCACCAATGTCCCCTACCTGTCTACCCCCTTTAAAGAATACAGCAATTTACCATCAAAATAATTGAATTGCATAGTACATTTAAATTCTATAATAGTGTTGGCTGGCTACTCTTTACCAAAAGATTGTAATCTTGTTCATGTATTTTCCTCAATAAAGTAATAATTCCACAGGTATTAATATCAACCCCTGTCTATCTCTCGGTCTAAGCAACTATTTTGATTGGTGACTTGGCAGGTAATATTAACTGAGCAAATTAGAGATACCATAAGAAGGTTGGTATGGATTACACAGGAATAAAGAAGCACTACATGTATTTTGATTAGTTACTCAGAGGGCTATCTTGGGTTGTGTCCTGGAAAGAGCCAATCGGAAAGAATGTATCATAGGGGTGGTCGTCAGGGATTAGACATATGGCAGGTTTGTTCAAAATAAAGAATTCCCTAAAGTTTGGGGGAGGGGGGATGACATTGGTTTTAAACATGAAAATCCGACAAAAAAAAATTATTCGAAATGTGTAACATGGTACCTAACAAAGACAATATGTGCTCTTCAGCCAATGAAGTTGGACAGTCAAGTCTACTAAGGGTTGTTTTTTAAAGCTTGTTTTACAAATAATAGTAAAATGTGAATGCATGACGTAGGGCAAAATTTATGTATGGACCAGGGATTCACCCAATCAAACTGCCCGAACTGGCCTGCTGTTTATAGTCTGTATTGCTGTACCAAGGTTAGTTCATTTGGGCACTGTGTGCATTGAATTAAGCATGGCTTGTGTCACCTGATTTACAACAAACAATAACATCCATCACAATATCAGGGAGTTTTAAAGAGTTGATTCACCTCTGGCACTGCTTTCATGGCCGCAACAATTGTCGAGGGATGATGAAAGAGAATGCCACCTGATCGTCGTCGTCCAGGAGCGGGTTGATTGCTTTTTCCACTCGGGAAAACCTCTCATCCATCTGATAAAACAAACAAGTTAGAATGTCAAAAACAATTCATCTTACAATTTTTTTAATATTACTCACTGCTCATATGGTATCAATTTCATGCCCTCCTATCCCTGAATTGCAATCAATCTGTGAACACAACATGGAAAATAAGACTTGCCTCCAACATCTTCTTGCGACAGAGCAGCAGCATGTTCTGTGCGGTCATCGTGAGGGCACTCTTTGCTCCATTGTAAGTCGTGCTGTTGTCCACAATCTGATTGACGTCCTTGAGGAAGTCTTCTCGGGACTGATACTTCCTTAATCGTACGCGCTAGTTTAAAAAGAAGAGAGGGGTCAAAAGAAAACAAAATAAGTTAATGTTTTGAAAGTTGCTGGGACATTACTGCTGAACGAATCACTGTTTTTTAAACCTCTAAGTCAAACCGTTAATTTTCAACAAAATATAAAATTCCTCAAATTTCCTCTCAAATGATATACTAAGACCTGGGAAGATCAGTGACATATTTTTAGCTGACATACACAAGTTTTAATAATCAAATAAAATTCCCCTTAGTATGTAAACGTCATGAACATTTACCCATTGATATTATAACCACAAAGGTCACAGATAGGGTGCAGGTACAAGAGTGCTGACCACCACTTATGCTCATGGAGCATAGGTTGTGACAACCGTTCCAGAGTGAAGCTATTCATCATATTGAGTGCTGATCACAATAGTAGTATCAATTTATTCCACAAAGGTTATCAATGATTAGAATTGCAAAATCTGGCACACCAATCCTCACTGGTCTTGTTAGGTAGCTGACCTCATGATACAGTGGTCTCGGGTTCAAATCTCACTCCTGCTTCATTTAAAATACATAATTTTTTCATTATTTTTTTGGGGTTTGAAAGAAAAAGCCCGACCCGAAAAGATCAGAAAAACCAATAGCTACCCTTTGAGGTAAGTGAGGGAGACGTGCTTCTGGAGCATGGTTGTGGTCAAAAACTACCGTGTGCAGTGCAGGCAAAGGAAATCAACTCTTCTTAAGTTTTAACACCATCATCTATAGGGCTGTCTACTCATCCGGGTCACTTGCCGGTGCTTAGCCTTATCATCGGCCCTCGTTTCGCAGTATGACTCTGTGGCACAACACTGTGCATACTTTCTAATACCTCCGAATCTTAGTTTATCGCAGCCCTGGTTCATCGGAGGTGAAAACAAATGTGACGTCTACGCATCACTCCTGAACAAACTACGATTCGAGGCCGTTTGGCACCCTTTATGACCATTTCTTTGGATTGTTTCCAGCATGCAAGTGAAACAAATAGGATCTAAGTAGCGGCTACCATTACAATCTCCTGCTATCATTCAGGTAAAAATATGGCACATTTTACGCCAATTTACACGGGGTGACCTATGGCAATCCCCACCGAAAAATGGCCGCCCTATAACTTCCCTGTGACGTCAGCGTAGACAGCCCTATAGTAAATTTATTATCAAATCATTGCAATTACTCATAAAGGAGCTAATTTGAATTTAATCCTTTCAGATGATGGCTAACACAGGTAAAATCTTTGCAACCATACAAATATCAATTTTTAAAATCCTGAGGAATGCACTTTTCTCTAAATGTGCCAGTGTCCCCTTTAGACTCACAGGCTTAAAGGTCCCCCCACCAGATTACAAAATATAGTCCACAAGGCTGAAGATAGGGTAAGTGCCTCTTTTACATCTCCCAGAGGGTGCTTTGAATCAATCCCACAATGCATGCATTTGCCTATACTGTACTAAACACATGTCAATTACTCATAGGATAAAATGTCAATTAGACGCCAGCAAGACAATTCTGAAAAAAAAAACCTTAAGTGCTAGCACCTTGTGGCCTAATGCAGTGGAAAAGTTTAAGTTGGGTATGTTCAAGAATAAGATTTCTGTTGGATCACATGACCTTAAAGACTGAATTTTCCCACATGGATGCACTGTGGAAGGGACTCAATACCACCCTCTGACCTCACCCTTAAGTTATTTCCAATTCCATTTCCGCCTCGCTGATAGTTTGAAGATCCATGGTTTCCTGGACAATTTATAGTAGTTCAGGGATCTGTTTCGTGATTCACTGGTGGCATTGAAAAGGCTGAGTCTGTGGAAAAGCGAGCATGTTTACTAATGTATAACAGGATATAGGGATATTTTAACAAACAAACAAACAAGTCATGAAAGTACAAAATGTTCGAACATCAAAATTTACATGTACAGGAATATGCATAAAACTACCATTTTCATTGAAAACTCACAATTAATTTAAAAAATGTGTTTGTAAAGATTTGCCAAAAACCCTAGTGCATGGATTTTTATTTTGTAAGAAAGCTGTGTGCTGATGTGATTTTTTCTTACTGGCAGATTTAAGCCACTTCTTTTTGTTGGCCTTAGACACCAGTTATTTACAGGCTACGTGTGTGTGGCTCAGGCTTTCTGAGACATACTTTATTTTGGATTCGTGGAACGAACGTTCCGCGAATCCCTTCAAAACGCTTCGAGCTCGGCTGGTAGACACATTTCTTCTGGTAGACACATTTTCGCTATTTAAGAAAAGTAAATACCATACCACCGTCCCTGTTCAGCTCGATTTTTGGCTCACGCGCCAACACTTCAACTTTTCAATGGAAACCCAATAGTGATTCATTAAAAAAAATTTCAAAAAAACGTATTTGAGTGATGAATTGGCCAGAAATGCCCTCCATAATCCTTATGGTGTGTTCTTACCAATCTGGCCGTTTTCTTTACCAATTGCTGTTTCAAGTAGATTTCAATATTCACCGTGACTCCCCCTAGAGCGCCTATACCTCATGCAATTCCATTCGGTTAGCATAAGAGGGTGTACGATCAATCAATGGAAGGCCGTGGTGTTTTGTTTTTTATAGAAATTTTGAGGACTCCCTGATTCCAAACCCCGCTAAATGACCTTGTCATATGCATAAGTTTCCTTGAAAATCATTGGCAAAGATGGGCATTGTAACAAGTCCAAACAAGTGAATGCGCCTTTTTTGGCATAAAATAGCTAAACATCAAATAGACACAACTAGGCTTGAAAACAACAGTTAATGCATTTCCACTACACCATTCATGCAGTTCCGTGCCAGTTGTCACCATGCAGCTGGCTTATACAGTCACAAGTGTGGCTGAATGTACATGCTAACAGGTTAGGTGTTTTTTTTCTTTTACTAAGCCTTTATTTTTTATCAGATGTGTTGGACATTGTCATACCGAATACCTAGTAAAAAAAATGTCAAAACTCCAAAGTCAATACCCTCATGACTCCAAGTGAGGCATACCCCACTGTCCCTGCTTTCGAATTTGACCTATCTGGGACGAGTAACGACATGTGAACGTTAATTAACCACCATTTTTTTGTGTCGTCTGCAAGAATTGCAGAAAGGCACATAGGGATTACTACTGGTCTTATGTTCTGTGTGTGTGACTGTGTTCAAATGTTCAAACCCTTAAATGCTGTATTAGTTCCGTAAAAGGGCTACGATGATGTAACTTGTAGAAAGGAGGGGGGCGGGGGCGGTGTGAATGTTTGTGGCCCTCATGTGGACCTTTGGGTGACCTCATTGTGACCCTGGTGACCTCATTTGACCTTGTGACCTCATTTGCTTTGGCCGGTCAAAATACAACCCTTTCCCTACAAGCTTGTGGCAAGTTATCTGGTGTTCCGTAGGCGTATAATGATTAACTTGGTGGAAGAAGCGGGTTTAAAGAGTCTCGACTATTAGATGTTGGGCATATTTCGGTCGGGCAAATTACATATGCAAATGAGGGCTATTATAATTTAATATGCAAAAATTCACAAGCGTAATCGCTTTATTTTTTAAATGGTTAGCAGTCAGATATGTTAAATTCCTTCACTTCACGAAAACCCCTTATGGTGCCCTCTTCTTGCTTTAAAGTTCCCCGATCCATCCGGCTTAGGTATGCAAATGAAGCTAATTAATATGCATAATTGTTGTAATCACTAAAACGGTACATATGATAGGCAAATTCCTTTGCTACATGAAAAACTCTATACATACATCTTGTGTGTGAATCATAATGGGAGGGGGGAAGGGTGGGTGTTTGGGGAGGTGGGGTGTGGTTGGATGGGTGGGGTGTTGGGGGGGACGGATGGGGTGTGGGGGGGACGAATGGGGTGTTGGGTGGGTGGTGTGTTGGGGGGCCGGGTGGGGGTTAGTGGTGGATGGGGTGCGGCAGGGAGGGGTGGGATATGTTGGGGAAGGTGGTTTGTGGGGGTGCGGTTGGGAGGGGTCGGAGTGGGGTCAGGTGGTGTGCTTCATGAGGGGTGTGGTGGTGACCTTGGTGACCTCAGTACCCCATGTGACCTCAGTGACCTCGGTGACCCTCATGTTACCTTGGTGACGCCATGTGACCTTGGGGGTTGGGGGACCCCATGTGACTTTTTGCACCCCCATGTGACTTGGCGACCCCATGGTGATCTTTGGTTGGTCGACCTTGTGTGACCTTGGTGACCTCGTTGTGACCTTGGCGACTCTTGTGGCCATTTGGGTGACCTTGTGTGACCTTGGTGACCCTGTGTGACCTTTGTGACCTCATGTGACCATTTGTGGTACCCCTGTGACCTTTGTGACCACGTGCCTTGGTGATCACCTCATGTCACCTTGTGACCTCATGTCACCTTCGACACCATTCACAAACGCGCGACGGATGACGACACTAGCGGTCCACGACCGCGACTATTTTTTTACTTGGCATTTTTATTCAATACAATTTGTCACTTGTTGATAATATCATAATTTGACAAACAAAAATATCAACCATTTGGAGAAATTATCCCTAGACAACATGCATCAAGCTATTATAAATCACCCAAAATCACCCAAATGTTTTAATGGCTGCCGTTGGGCCAAGGAAGTGTTAATAGCTCCCATATGGGTCCGGGCCGTGTTATATGCTATATCAAACAACTACCGAAAAATACAATTAGCGGTGTAAATGTGCATAAAGCCAGCTATCATTTTAACCAAACTTTTTAATCATATCTCTCATGGGTCCAGGGCAGTGTTAAAGGTATATTCATTAATTATCATTTACCAAATACATGAAATACCCAGACCATTCATCACAAAATTAAAGGACCATTCTTTAATTTATTGCATCAGTAACCAATTAAGTCATTCCCTTAAGGGTCCGCATCCCAAAACGGGCTGCAAAGTACCACCAGTCACAACCCACCAAACCACAGGTGCCACGAATCCACACGGGCGGTGACCGCTCTTGTTATCTCCTAAATGTCACTTGACAAATCACCTTTGTCCTTGTGTGATCCTTACATAAACTTCAAATGAATCTTTCTATTTTGGATACACGGATTCCACAATGGATAATTTTTAAGGCTACAAGTTAGACATAAATTTTGAAGCATAGACTTATTAGTACTTACATATGGCAACTCTCTCATGTCATTCAGAATGGCCTCAAGCATGGTGCTCAGAGTTACATGAGGATCAGTTCGCCGTCGTTTATTAGACTGGTGAGGGCGCTGTTTACAAACACAACATGACAAATATAATTTAGCGATTAAATCAAGAGCTAATGAAAGACTTTCAAAGGATTAAGTAATGGTTTAATTAATCTGCAGGATGATGATACTAGATTGAAACAGCAGCAGGAATGCATGGGCATTATGTCAATGAATGTCTAAACAGTACCTTGTAATTACCAAATCAAATGGTTTTTATTGGCTGTGTGCAGTCTATTACAGTTTTCACAGAAGTTGGGGTCAATAGTAGTCATGTCCACACGGAGGCTAAAACTCCAGAGTTATCAAAACGTTGGGAGTGTCAATCGGAGTTTTGACCATGTATGTAGACGTATTCCGAGTTTTTAAACTCTGTAGTGTTATCGAGTGTCTAGCGGGGTTTTTATCCCCTTAAAAAACTTGGCAGTGAAATTCAAACTCCGATAACACTCTGGAGTGTTTTGGAGTGTCACGCCGTGTGGACAGCTTTGGGGAAGAACAAGCGGAGGTGACCTCGGAAGGTCATCTTTACTGACAAATTCCTGTGTTTGAATATCATGCATAAAAGGCCACGACTTGCAGGATGTCAACTACCCGTCTGTATTCCGATAGGAGAAGCGATGAAGAAGCGTCTGGGAGATGGTTACAGAGTTTCGGTCATCGTGTGGACAGAACTTGGAGTGAAGTAAAATAATTGGATTTAATTTTTAAGTCCAGAGTTTCAAACCCTTAAGTTTCGTGACCGTCTGAATATGGCTAGCGGTGCTCAAGGAATGGAGGCCAGTGTGATCTTGAAAAAAACAAGGAAATGCAAGCTGGTGGTACGAGGATAACCTAGGCTCCTAGCAGGGTTTGAAATGAACTTGCATGATACATAGTGATCCTATATGGGGTGACATCTAATCCCCAGGACTTGCAGGCTTTACACAAGGATCACCACAGTATATGTGATATTTGTAAGTAACTCACTCTCTATCAAACCAAGTATTGTGAAGCGAATTCCCATAGCATACAGAAAAGTCATTGACATGGGCCCAAAGCTAGGTATCAGCTGAATTATCTCCTTTAAACCTTTCAAAACAAAGGGATAATCCTCAAGCCATACCTTGAGATAATCCAGTGACTGCTGGGAATCGTCAGGTCGCCTCCTCTTCTTCTTCTTAGGCAGTTTCTCCTTGGGGAAGCGTAGCACCAGTGATTTTCTTCGAATTTCATCAGCGCTTTGGGACAAGAGATTTGTAAAGAATTTTATACTTATTAACTTACTGTACATTGTATCTGAATGTGATTGAGTACAGCAGAAGCCCCATGCAAGTTCACTGATACTAATAAGGGTAAGGGTAATAGGGCCAGCCATTTCAAATGAGTTGTCAAAAAAGGTTTGCCTCAGAAAATGATCAGACTTAAAGGTGCAACGAGAGATTTCACATATCAGGTGTCCCTAAAAAAATCAGAAGTACTGATTTTTGCCCTGATGTAAATTAAAGCTTTCCATCAAAAATATCCCCATTAAGCTGAGAAATGTTTCTTTGGTACAAATATTGTGAAATTTCTAATTTCGTATAGGAGCAAATACAAAATTCCGCCTATGTTTTATATTGAAATATAATCAAATCAAAATCATCTTTTTTTCTCTCTTTTAAGACATTTCTGTAGCCTAATACAAGGTGAGAAATCTATTGAGTGTCTAGTCTACTTGAAATTACTATTATGATGCAATATTTGGGTGCCTCAAAATCTCTCGTTGCACTTTTAACAAGTGAAAACAATCTTAGCCTCAAGTTTTGGACAATAAAATGGTCAGGTAGCTGGCTGCTTGGAGGGTCAAGAGATTTGTCATTTTTATTTATTTATTTTTTTGGTTTATTTACTACATAATGGTTGTATGCCCACAGGATGCTAATGGTATTGTAGTTACCAAACATCAAACAAAACCAATTTTAGGTATGAAACAGGAAAGGTTTAGAATAGTTAGGGAAAATGGCATTTGGAGAATTATCCCTAACTATTCTCAACCATTCCATTAGGTATAATCCTCTATGGTATTTGTAGTCCAAGTTTCCCCTCTAGAGTCAGCATTGACTGGAAATTCAGTAGATTGATGGAACACTTAAAATTCTTTTACCCTCAATAACAATGCAATTTTACCTGAGATGCCAACCCTTATAAAAGGGTGTGATTGAGTTTTGTGGGAAAAAAAATTGAATTTGGTAAAAAAAAAAATCTGAAAAACAGCTTAAATTGGCCTAAAATGCTTAGAATCAGGCTGAAATTAACTAAAGCTGCGGATATTTTGAAAATGAAAATCACAAAATCAGGAAAAATCCTGAAGAATCACACCCCTGCTTATAACAACCGGGAATACCTTGCCTATCTATGTCTCCTATACAAATACTAATAACTAAGACAGTGCAAACTTACTGACAAAGCACAGACTTGGCCAACACAATCTTGGTTCCTTCTGTCTTGACCAACTCATCATCACCAATCTTCTTTTCTTCTTCCTCTTCTTGTTCCTCTGTCATGGCAACCTGGACAGACGGCAGGTTAGCCTCCTTCACCTTGGCATACATGGGGCATCTTTGTTGGTCCTCATGTGGCCAATTTGGACGGCATGCACCACACTTCATCTGTTACGAATGATTTTTATAATGTAACGATCAAATTTGAACAGAAACAGTAAAGACTTTTTCATTTTGTTCCCTTACTTATTTTACTTCGTAGAATGCATCAGGGTACAAACTGCCGAAGTTGTCATTTAAATCGGATGCACACATGGAACAATGTACTGTCTGGCACCTTAGGACTTTTGCTTTTAATTCGCTGCTCAATTAGTATTATAATTTTGTGTAGTGCTACTAGTAGTGCATGCCTAAACCCCAATTATGTCATTAGACCAGGCACTAACCCAGGGTTCCAACCCTTTTTGCCCGAGACCCCATTTCTTTGACACATGGTATGATGCGGCGACCCTCCATTTACTCCACAATAATATTTCTCAAAAAGCAATTTGACCAGTCAAAACACAGTTGGAATGTGGATGTGGAAAGGCACGTCAGTGGTAAGCCATTTTTCCAAAGCCAAGAATGGGGCAACAAGGTCTCCTATATAGCGCCCGAAACTATGAATCTACTGACGACAGGGAATCAAGGGCAATCCTTAAATCCGTTAACATAAGAAACAAAATTTAATGTACCAATACACTCCGGTGATGAAGCAACTTCGGTTGTAGCATCCAAAGATATTGCCCCCATTCCTAAATCAAGTGCACACGAAGCACACAAATACCACTTTCATTATAATCAAGTAAATACCAATAATTTCATTCTAATCGAGTTGAATTTTGTTTTGACCAAATTAACTTAAATTTTTAAAATTTTAATCCAAAAACAAATTCAATTGATTAATCGAACACTGCAAAATCAGTTGGCTTGCTTTAAATACAAAGTAGTTAATTATTTTATTTGCCAATTCTGTTCCTGCATTAGACAAGTACTTCATTTTAATATTTCAATTTAGCTTGTGACCCCCCCTTCTTAAGGGTCTCGCGACCCCCTGCTTAAGGGTCTGGACCTCAAACGGGGTTGTCAACCCCCAGGTGGTAAACCCTGCCCTAACCTGATTTCTGATCATCTTCTATTGCCAATATTAATGTAAAAGCCAGCATCCTAGTAAGTATAAATTCCTAATTGAAACCAGGTTAAAACAATCTAATGATTCACCACTGGGTAATAACATACGGGACTGCATATTTGTGTGATACGGTAAAACAATAAGCGTCCTGTCTTGCCCTCCCTCTTGTGAAGTTTTATCAGTTCAATTTTCTGCAATAATTAACTATATGTTCACAATCCACATCATTAGGAGATTTTCCGCATTTGTGATTGGTTTAGAGGCTGGTCATAACAACGTTTAATGCCGCAGACAGTAATCGATTTCTGATCATTTTGGGGTAGGCATGTTGAAATAGGTAGACGTGTGAACAATGTTATGGGCTGCTACGGCTATTATTGCCGCAAAATAATATGAAGCCCTATACTTGAATATTAATTAAAAACTATAATTCGGCGGTTCTCGGTCTTCGCGGCTCGCTAATATTCAAAGATATAGCTGTGGGGCCGCCCCTGACCTTTGACCCTGCACCTACCTTTGATCTACCTCATCAACCATATGAGGGAATCGCATGGTGCACCGATGACAAAGTTTGGTTCCAATTGAACTTCAGTTTTCAATTTAGATCAATTTACCTTTTTAAGGCCCTTTTTTCAACGACTTTCACATGACTTTGACCTTTCAACATGACCTTTGCCCTCTCAACATGACCTTTGACCTCATCAACATATTTAGGATCACAGTTTGGACCTATGACAGAAGTGGTGTTCCAATTTGAAGTTAAACTTTTCAATTGAGGTCAATTTAAAAAAAACTTAACAATTTGTGTCACACAAACACACCGCCACACACACATCCACACATCCCCACACCACATCCCCCAGTCCCCACACCATCCACCATACACACGCACAACAGTTGCTAAGTTGTCCTGCCAGCTATAGCTGAGCGCCCACAAAAATATTTTTCAGAATATGTGTTGAATAAAACCGAAACATGCTTTCACATATTTTGCATTTTAGTGCAACATTCGAAGCACACCCCTATTCTGTGATGGAACATCCCCTTTGATACAATCGAGCGTGCTGTTTTTCTCGAAGTGTGAAGACGACGAAAACAGGACATGAAAATACTTTGCAGCTGATTTTTGGAGGATTTAAGGTACAAACATGCAAAGTAATGATCGTGAACAGTTCATTCATGATTTTCACATGAGTAAACGCTTGTTTTGGCCCTCGGGCAGGCCGGCGGGGGTCACTTCGACTTCGCGCGCCGACGCCGGCCTGCCCTCTGGCCAAACAAGCGTTTACTCTCATAACAGCCATGATTACCCCTAAATTCAAAAGTTTATTGCCTCTAAAATTACTTCTCCACATACCTAATCATAAAATTTACATAAACTAGTATTGACTCTGCTAATTTTTTGGTCTTAAGAGGAGGGACATTTGAGCCAAATAATGACATGCACAAGTTGTTCTTCATTCAATAAATGATCCAATGATGATTAATGCCGCATTTGCGTGTTGATAGATTTAAGATTCCACAACAACAATACCCAAACTGAATATAGGGAGTACCCTCCTTTTACCAAATGTTAGTGTCAACAGGTAATGGTCATGGGCCTTTATGTTTTTCTGAGGAATATGCCCCTTCCTACTCTCAATTTCTATGCATCAGAATAATGACCAGTTTAACTTTTCAGCTTCAATGGGACAAAGATCTTTTACATGGGCATCATGTATTATCTGGCAGGAAGATTTGGACTCCCTCCGCTAAACAAACACTTGACTTTTGTAACCATATAACAACAAACATGCTCAAAACAAATGTCTTTACAAACAAATTTTATCTACTTCCCAAAGCAAAACAGGACCTCATCATCACTCTAAAACCATCCACACATTGGTATAGTATAACAGAAAGACCACAGTGCAGAAGCCGTTGGCAACATACCGCTCCAAATCCTAATGGAGGATTTTACCTTAAGATCTGGCCGTTCTTTTCTCTTTTCTTTCTTTGAGTGGGGCATGACTTCACATCTTGCTCTTTTTTTCTTGGTTCCTCTTGATAAACGTCTTAGCTGCTCCTGGATTCTCTCCTCTCTTTCTTCATCTCCTCCCGGTGTTTGTTCATCATGGAGTGCAAACTGACGACTGTATCAAATTGAAATTGACATTATTTTTTTTTTATGACCATTAAGTTTTAAATTATCATTCTTCCAAACAACGTTGCATGAAGAAATCACTCAAACTATTAAAATAATGTTAGCTTGATACCTGTGTTTTCAAAATTTTTATTATCAATGAATGTTCAGGTCCGGTCCGGTCAGGTTTCGCCTTTTGAGGGCCTGATACTGTATCCTGGTAGCCAGTATTATTACACCTTATAAATAGTCATGAGATAATAGCATAAGGTCTTTCATTTCATTGGTTTAATTGCGCTGGACACAGGGATGATCAATTGAGCATTATGTGAATTTGAGTATTTCCCGTGCGGTTATTTTTACTACTTTCCTACATCATCGTAACCAGAGGCCCAAAAGTTAGCCATGTTAGCAGTTAAGTCACGCATTTTAGTTATACGGTCTCCAAAAAAGAAGGAACTTGCTCTCCGTATTAACAACAACAACAAAAATGGCCGCCGCAGTAGTCGGTCAACGTCTTTGACAGACGACGAAATTGGCTGCTGTTAATACAAAAATAAAGATGCACAAAACACGCGTTTTGTCGTCCGGAAGGCGTGAAGAGTTTTTCAGACTACAGTACGGAAAAGGAAGTTCTCTTGCGGAAGCTGAAGTGCGCAATTGTGCCGGACTTGGACGAGGTGTTGGGGTGATTTCATGAGGCAGGTTCGTACTATGCGTAAACGGATGGCGATTTTTACAAAGACAAGTTAGGTCAGCACGATATGGTTGAAAATTCTTTATGCCCATTATCTAATAAACATTTATAAGGTGTAATAAAACAATACTACATGCTATGTCAGGGAAATAGTGCAATCTATTTCCTCGGTATGGCTACGGGCCTACCACCCTACCCTTCGGGTTAGGGGTGGTGAGCCAGTAGGCCTCGGTACTGGCTTACAGGCTACACCCCTCACCCTTCGGGTAGGGGTGGTAGGCCCTGTAGGCCAGGAACTCGGGAAAATAGTTGCACTATATTTCCCCTCCAACGAATGTAGTCTTGTATACTACCTGTCCCAGGGCAAGTTGTTGGCGGCTAAACAGTCACCCCATCGATTCTAAGGAATCTGATGAGGAGGTTATCTGGTTACCCTGGTAGAATGAAACGAAATCTTAATACAAGGGTGTCAAGCTCTAGGAGAGAGCTAATGGTGGCAACCAGCACATGCTGCCTTGCATGGTGGGTGTGGTTGCCTAAAAGCTAGGCCACCCAAAACTGTGGATTGATGTCAGGAAGGGCTCCGGTCAATATATTTTGCTCCGAGTAAATCCTCACACAGCCAGTATTGCTGAGTGTGAAGTGTATCTGGCCACCCGATTAAGAGGAAAAAACCAGATTTAAAACTGTTAAAGCTAACTAACTATTTGTTTGTGAAAAGCTATCACAAAAAAAAAAAAAAAACATTATTTATGTGCCATGTTTGAGTTCACAGGGTGTCTCATTTTGGTCCACTAAATAAAAAAAGGGAGCATCTCACTAGGCAATGAACAGTGTTGCAAACAAAAGTTTGGTACGTGTTGGCAAAAAGTAGCCCCTTTTGACCTTGACCCATGGTTTCTATGGGACAAAAAAAAATCGCTGCTACCCACTGACTTCCTGCCAAAAAAGGCACTTTGACAGAGCACTTTTGATGTTCATAAGTAGCCCAATTGGGGCGGGTCAAGCATGGTCTTGGCAACACTGTCAATGAATGACAGGGTATAGTGCACAGAAGTAACCTAAAAGAGACAGTTTGTGAAATAGTGATTTATAGACCGGAGTTATTGACCATGTTAAACCTGTGACATCCCCCAGCCCTAGTTGAAGGCAAAATTTGTGATAAAAAAGGGAAAAGTATCATCTCATCCACAAAGACCACTTTGCACCAACCCCAAAAGTCTAAGCTTAATGCAACTCTTCTCTGGGCGGGTGCATGTCTGCTCAGTGCATGAACTGGTCTACTGAACACTAATTGTCATGCTGAGTGGAAATGTTCTTCAGATACTACTAATGGCCCAAGATGAAGTCCCATTAAGCGAATTTGAATCAGCAAAGATCTCCATTCCTTCCCTAGAGACACCAACCACTTGTAAAGTGAAAAACAAAAGCAAGTGATCCACAGATCACTTGTGTTGCCTGACATGTTAGATTCCAAACTTTACGCAATGATAACATTTAGCCCATCTCACTTGACTCAGAGGACCTTTGACCTCAGATGACCTTTGCCTCATGAACAATGCAGATTCCCACTTTGAATCAAGGACTTGCTTTGGGTACAACTGGACTTTAACAAAATTGGCAAATGGCACATTAAACTTTCACATTATTTAGCCCCATGGGCAATACCACCTGATACAGTCTGTCGACCGCTTCATTACGGGACACAATCAAACAGTGCGGCTCTATCTTTGTGTAAACCATACAAACCATTTTCACAGATCTCTGATTAGCTCATTAAATGATATTACCTTCCATGTGAACCAATCAAAATTAATGCTTTTAAAAAAGCTGATAGATAGGCATGTAGTGCCCAGGGGGTTCAGGAATCCAGACAGAATGGCTGACTGGTTTAGCAGTGTCCCAATGAACATTTGTTCAGGTTCAGGTGACACCAAAATCGGTTTCAGCAAATTTGCTCACTTAAAAAAAATGACCATCGTTGTACTTCTTTTCCCAAACAAAGAACAGATTAAGATGCCATTACTGATCACAGATCCTTTGGAAGAAGAAAATGTTAAGGACAGTGTCAATCTTGAGTTTCCGAGTATCCTATTTTGGTTTGTAACTTGCAAATATTTGATTATTGTATGTAAAGGATCCATTCTAGAAAGAAACATTGGACGAGAACCCGATGGTGGATCAGATTAATGTAAAACCTTCCGTATTTTGAGAAACATACCTAAAAAACATGATTTTGCCCCAAAATTCAGACAGCATAACAAAAATAATTTGAATTTTCATGATTTCTTAGTGTCTAGGGAATTGTTTCATTTTTAAAAATAGAGCTTACTTTTCGAAATATCACGGAAAAATGTCAAAAAAAGGTGATTTGTAATTTTCTTTTCAAAATGTGGTATATTATTGCGAGATTATCTTAGTTAGAAAAATCGAAAAAATGACAATTTAGAAACCGTTCCTAGAGAAGACGATTGCGATGTAGGAAAGTTAAAACCTTGACTTTACTTCAAACTTGGGAGTATCTTGTCTGAAAATTTGCCAAATTACAAAATGAAACACTTGAGAAAATCTGTGGTTTTAGTAAAAAAGTGACTTTTCACACCATTTCAAGCTCTCTTCTCAAAATATCTTTTACCTTGAACTGCAAAAATTGAGTATGTTGTGCAAGTGATGGAAAATACATTTTTATGCCACTATTGAATCACACCTCTTTTGTTTTAACTCAAAATCAGAAGAAATTGAAATTTCTCTCTACTAAATTAGTGATTGTTTACATTTTCAAATATTATTTGTTGTTTTCCAAGATGCGTTAGCGCAAAAGTACATTAAAAACATGCGCACGCTTCATACGCAGCAAAAATTCACCTCGCGACGCGATGCTGCGCTTGCGCCTGACAGCGTTAATGTGCTTATATTCCCGCCGTTAAGACCATGTGTTTTTTTGTGAATTTAAATGGTGAAAATAGCTGTTGTTAAATCGGCAAAAAATACAAATCAGGATTGTCGGCAGTAGATTAAACCTTTGTTGGTAAGATAGAAAACACAGGTTGCTGTTTAAAATGGTGCAAAATCAGAAATTCATGTGAAAAACAAAAGCATGGGTTGACACTACCTTAAGAATACTTACATGTATTGTTCATCTTTTGTCTGTCTGATGCGTAATAGGTAATATCAATTCTGGCTTTTAACAGTCTCGACCCTGACAGATCTTTGCTTCTTCATCTCTGAAGGTGCGGTATATTTTCAACCTCCTGACAGTCTGAAAAGAGAAGAATCACCAAACCACGAATGTGAACTATTACATGAAGTAGGATATGCCATGGTATGATGCCAATGTGTGATAAAATCAGAGGCAGCAGAACTCATGTTTTTTGAGAATTTCTGAGAGTTAAACTCCAAATACCATTAAGGATGTGTTCACTTAATATGCTTTATATTTATTACATTTTATACAGCTTCCTTTGTATGAAAAGAAGTAATGTGGCTGAAATGTGATACAAACAAGTGACCTCTGGATGTGTGTTCAGAGCTTTACCATTGAGCTATCAGCCCCAAATGAAAACTGTTTCCTATTGGTTTTATGAGTACATGTTGGGTCTAACCGCATCTTTTTCCATTCAAAAATTCAGTAAATTATTGAAAAAGAGGGTTATTTCCAAAATCGTTGATCAGATTTTGCATTTTGGTGTATTGACAAATAGGCTTGCAGAGAAAATCAAATGCAAAGTATTACTTACAGTAAAGTTCTGTGATATAAAAATTTAATTTTTTAAGATGGTGAGGGTTCACTTGTGGATCACCAAAACAAGCCTTTAGATAAGACTTTGTTTGGTATTTTTGATTACAAATTTCCCATGTTGACTGCTCTTCTTAAATAAGTGAAGGTAATGGAGAATATATGGGATAAAGATAAGGCCATGAAAACCTTAGACAACTGCGCTTAACATCCCTACATTTAACATCCCTACATTATTAATAACCTTAGAAAATAAAACTTTGAGTCATCACTTACAACGAAGATGCAAAACTGTGCACTGAATTGGCGTCATCATCTTGGATGTGTTGGCACCAGAGTGATGTTACCACTTTGGATAGATAGACGGGTAATCTTGCATCACGACTGCTGTCTTCACCCATCAACGACGCTGGAGTTTCTTCTCTCTGCTTCTTCCCTTTCATGAGATATCTAAAACAGATCACATGTTAAATCACACAATGATTCAAATCGGTGATGTTGCCAACAGACATTTTAGAGTAGGACTCAGATTCTTAAAGTTGAGGGCAAACTAAAAAATGTCCATTCCATTATCTACCTATGGCAGTGATGTTCATAAATGATTCAACTTTTAAGCATGACTTGATAAGAAATCAAACATATTTGGGTAGGGATGTTCGGCCCCGATTTCCAAACTTGTGGTTTATAACTGTCGCTGTCTTAGGAACAAAATTTTGAGAAATTTGAGGCTTTGGAACCAAACTTAACACTTAATTCAGCTTCAAAAAGTTACCCAAAAAGGAACACCTCAGAACTGAATTATGCTTCAACCAGGGGTATTAGGAACTGCTGGAGAATGAAATCCGGGGTCCAAGGGTGTACAACCCTTTATCATACCATAATGTAGATCCCTCGATTTTCATTGCTAATCACCTCAATTTACTGGCTAGATATATCCCGTATCACCCCCTCAGAGCGCGTCTCAACGTACTCATATAATGTCAGTTAGGAATGCGCATGCGTGACCATGCATCATGACAACAAATCCGAAAATTCGGCGTTCATTTTGACGTAAATCACGGCTCTAATGTGTCGATTGTAGCATTGTTGAACCGGTTGGAACAAGATTTCCGCATAACGCTCTCACATACACAAAGAATTTAAAATCGATCAATAATTTTGTTTGTGAATCAGAAAAAGATGATTATTAGGGCTGTTTATTTTTCAAAGATTCTTGCTCGACTGATAATGTGTCACCCTTGCACTAATTTAAAACAATAGGCCAAGAGTTAATGGACGGTAAGTATTGTTTGTTTTGTGAACACCCTTATAATTTTAGTAGGCCGTTGTTTGTGCTTATTGAGTTCTGCTTGGGTATGATTAAATCGTTATTAGTGAGTTTGAGGTGATACGGATTAGATCTAGTCTGTATCTCGCCGTCAGACTCCTCGAAGAATATAATCCGTATCACCCCAAAAATCACCTATAAATAATAGTACCACTTCCCTAGTCTGTGTCCCCCAAGACCTGACATCACTGCAGAAGTAGCGACTATGAAGTACAGCAAAATGGCAATATCACAAAGCGTTATTGTAATAGGGTCCATTTTCTTCCTACCACATTATTTTTCCTTGTTTCAACTTAAAACCATTCAGCTTCCTTGTGAAACACTAGAGTTACAAAAACTGAGTTCCTCCTGCAGCAGGCCAGTGCATTCTGAATGTGGACGGAAAAAGTGACACCAGTAGGCTAAAATGATCCAAAAAGGGCTGCAATAGAAAAGTTGGAATTTTGACTAACAAAGGTAAGGATTCCTTCCATTTATGGAAAAAACTGGCATCCATGCTCAAAACACCAAAACCAGACCAAACTTTTTCCCCTAACAATTGCGGGTTCAAATTGAATGCATGAGGAAGTACTTGTTTTTTTTTTTTAAAAACAGTTTTCACCAGTTTGGGGGTTTTGACCCTGTATATTTACACCATATCCACAAATATGCCCTTGGGCAACTAAGCACAATGATTAACAAATTCCTTATATGAAGTGAATGAAAAGGCACAACAACCTGACATTGCTTTCATATTGAAAGAGAATGTGTTTCTAACCAAATCTAACAAATGAAATTTCTTTAATTACCTGTGAAATAGTCTTTTATTGGTCGCATACTCTCAAGTTCTGCCTCTTCAAAGTCACTGTCATCTGCTGAGCTACTGTCTTCATCGGTAGAGAGGAATTCATCTGATGCTAGCACCCTGGAAATAATATAATACAAAGTAACAGTTGTCATTAGCGAAGTCTACTGGTGTGAACTTTGAACAGTTGAACCTCTTCAAGGTAACTGTCATTGCTGAACTTCCATCTTTAGTACGAGAGTCCTTCATCTGATGGTGTTTCCATGCTAAAAAAGCATATCGTTGGCCGCGTCAAAGAGTATCAACATTTGAGACTTTGGGAGAATGGACTGTACATAATTTGTTTTTACTATTATATATCACCAGATTTTAAAACTTAACACTGTGGCGTAAATAGTAAAATATTAAATATTATGACGTATTTACAAAACGTTTAAATTCTCCGCAATCATCTACAACGTAATTGTCGAAAAATCTATACTGCGTAGGCCCATAGCAATCGTACTGCAGTGTTTAAGTATTCGCCAGTCTAACATAGTGACGTGTTGTGCGAGGTATTTTGCAGTTAGCGGTAGATAGAATTGGTATTTGTCGTTTTCACATAGTACGTATTTGCGCAAAACGCATCACATAAGGATGAAGTTGGGCATCGTATTTGGTATTTACACGTTGAAATTGTTTTGTCGTTTCACATAGTAAACGTTACTTTATTAACATCATCTTTTCACATATCTAATACATTGGAAGTTGATTAGTTAAAGATATTGTTTGGGGAAAAATTTAAAACTTATTCTGCGATTTCAACTAGGTTTTAATTGAAATTATGTGTAAATATAGTTATTATAGTTTTAATGGAAATATATGTTTAATGAATAGTATGGGGCAAATTAAAATAGCAAAACCTTCAAGTGTTGTCTCAAAATGCGTATTTTTCAAATACGTCAGTACGTGACGCGGCGACGAATGTTTATAATGGCCCAGCAATTTCAGAGCCATATTTATACAATTCTCAGAATCTAAATTGAAATGTGCAATGAGATATTCATTTCACTTGATACATCAGTTTGTCCAAACAGACAGATGGCTCAACTTAGGTTGACACTTGGTGACATCAGAAGAAATGTGTTTTTTTTAAAGATATTTCCACTTTGAAAATTGTAACACATAGTCTTATAAATATTTAAGAACTTTTTCTTTTCTGCACAAGGATGTGCACCCAAGGTTATACAATGACCAGGGGGCATAGTAGTAGTAGGTGATGTTTACACATTATACATACTAGAAATAAAAATTCTAAAATTGCTTTAAAGATGACATCCTCTCACTCATTTCAATATACGTGCTAAAAGTTTTCTACTACTAGTAGTGTCTATGATTCACTGATTTGGTTCTTAGCCTATTGCGGGAAAATGTCAATATAAATCCTGATACAGCTTCATCAACCCTTGTTGTTCTTTGCTGTTTTCCTTTGCAAAAAGGAGGGTTTTATTATACAATCGGTTGGTTTAAAGAAAAAAGAACAAAACAAAGACAAAATCCAGATTAAACTTTTTACTGAAACTTCACAGAATGATAGGGTAGGCACTTTTTTTTTTATAAATATCCCTTTGTTTCGACAGGTGAATGCTAAACTGTGGACCTGTTATTAAGGTCATCTGTTTCATGGCCATACTTCATCTACTAAGAGGGCCCACGGTTCACCAAAGGCTTGAACCATTCTTCGTACTTTAGCCCCAATTCCCACAGCTCAACCACATGTCCCACCTCAGTTCCACAAGGATTGCATGCATTACTTGAACATTTTCTTTCACGTACGTGAATGAACGTAGCCAAAAGACATCATGTTACAACACATCTGTGAATTCCCCATAATGCAAGGCAATTAATACTGTTTTGCCAAAAAGAAATGGTTCCCCCCTTCTTGTTGACAATTTTATGGTAAAACACTTTGCTATACAGATTTTGCAGCTGTATGAAATGTGGCTCTACAAATTAACTCAATATCTCATTTTCAAACGTTATCTATTGAAAAGGGGTTGTTGGGCCATCTTGCTCATTCAAGTTTTGAAAAACCCTGTATTTGCTACAAATTTTGCCAAAGTTATCTATTACTAACAGAATAAATGGTAAATATGAAGTTTGAGGGGCGAGGGGGCAGATGCCCCAAAAATTCCCAAAAGCCCTAAAACCCCTAAAAAGAGCTCAAAAAAGCATTTTTATGCCTTTTGGCCCCCAAAATGATTAAATTTCAGTACAAAAGTCCACTTGCAAATTTGTAAACAAGCCAATCAGGCATATTTACCTGGCAATCATCGGGTTTAAAACAACGCCTTTTGTTAGACTTATCACAGAAAATTGTTTATATCTATGTAATGAGCCAATATGATATTTACCTGGCATTAGAGGGGTGAAACACTCCCTTTGTGTAGATGTGTCACAGTAAAATTGCTCATCGATATCTTGTAATATATCTTTGGGCGAGGGCAAAAGGACCTCTAGTTAAGCCAAAAATAGGCTGATTTTGCATGTTTTTGCATGAACCCAGGGGGATGGGCCTCCGAAAGCACCCCAAGATACGCCACTGTAGCATGGGTACCTGATTCAAAGCCCCCCCCCCCCCGATTTTGATATGTTCAAGGCAATAAATTTTGTTTAGTGGCACTAAAATGATGCACCTATATTTTTGAACACAATTGCAAAAACATCACAATCTCCCTATAATAGCACAGATAAACTTTTGACCATCCCCATATATGTGTAACAGGTGTTTCTCTACTTGATATGAGAGCCTGACACTTGCACATACACCCCCTCAAGAACCGTGGGAAACAAATAAACTTGCGGTTTTAATAATAGAAGCAACAATGCATATTGTAAAGTCCTAATTATACTGTTCAGAAAGATAAAAGTGTGAACTTATATCTAATACTGCCACGTGTGTCCATGACTAGAGCCTACATTAACAGACTTTGATTTAAAACCAATTGAACAAATTCTGAAACATTAGCTCCGTTTTTCTATGCCCATGTCCATTAGGGGGCTTTGGGGTACCTTTTGAACAAAAAAGCCTGGAATACAACATGCCCCAACGTCTGGACATAAAAGAAAAAATCTGGCAATCAGTCGTCCATCCCTGTTTTGCCAAAACAATTTTTAAATAGAAAACAATAAAAAAAATAAAAAAAATAAAAAAAATAAATGATTTAAAATTTTAAGATAGCTTAAAAGTGAAGGGGATAAGACTATTGAGGTTATCCGTGAAAAGGATTAGCAGCCATCTGGGGGGAGTCCTAAACTCTTTTACATATTCCATGAATTTCAATGATGGCAAGATCAAGAGACATATTTACTTGTTCTCAAAACTTGGGAGAGTCCACTCTGATGAATTGAATGAGGATAGGAAGTGTGAAACATGCTACAACACTATTTACTACTACCCCAGATGGCTGCTAATCCTTTCCGGATAAACCTCTATAGAATTGTCTTTAAGTTATTTTTTTACAACTGAACAATTTATTAACAAAAGAGAGAACAGCAGTGTTTAAAGATATGAAATCTCCCTCAATTTACGTGTTGTTGTAAGTGTCCTTACGGACGGTACTTACCAAAATATCTGATTTGTCCCATTTTTAATGTGCTTTTGTCCTTATAACTTGTAGGGTATTTAGGATACCTATACTTGTTCAGATATGCAAAAATCTGTGATTTTTTTGTTTTCTGATAATGTTCAGATATGCCAAATCTGTGATTTCTTTGATTTCTGATATAAGCAAAATCACGTGATAAGTGCTTTACTCTAACCCCAAAAGTGCACTCTCATCAGTCCCGGGTGTGCCAGTGGGCTCCGTTTAACTGGCTATTAATAGCTCCATGTCCGTGTTTATCTTACAATATTTTGAATACTAATAAGGCTACCAAAATGAGTATTTTTTCAGAACTACAAATTCTTGACATGATTGAAAAAGGTCGCGCCGCTGTAAGGCAAGGCTCATCAGCGAGCCCCATCAAAGAAAATGAATTTTAACTATTATTTTTTCCCTAGCACATTATTTTGACAGCATTGACTACAGAGGGCAGTATTTTTATAGGCCTGCAGTAATAGCTTTTGTGACCTTGACCCATGCAGTGCCACCTGCAGAGTCGATAAGCCACCTGCACACATGACACATGCGTGCATGGGAAGTGACCACAAGTTGTGCCTGCCTGATGCTGTGAACTGCGTTCAAAGTGACATCAGTCTGCTAGGTAAGAGTAAAAAAACATTTGAACTTTGTTACAAAATGGCCTCATTTCAAGAGATTCAATTTATTATAACCTTGATGATGATGTATTATACTAGGCCTAGTTTAATCATGTAATGATGTAACTTGCTATATATTGCCAAGGGTTTCATTGTACTGCAGCTACACTGTATTTATGCATTGGATGCTCAATCGATTTCCCTGCTACCTGAGTTTAAATTGTGTT
>JAMKCH010002975.1:0-126581 GCA_023653785.1 Ophioderma brevispina | reverse complement strand
AGAAAATGTAGTAGTGCAAACAAATAACACACAATTTATATATACAGGGTGAGTAAAGATGAAACTGGACCCTGAACTGTGTCCGCATTTTGCATATTTCGCGATCTGTCCACGGATTTAGATTGAAATGAACGGCGTTCGTGGAAGCAATATCAATGTCCAGAAGGAAATAGGAGTCAAGTATCAAGAGAACAAAATATTTCTAGGAACTGTTACACAATAGATGCTGCTCTTATGTTTAAGTCACTCACAGCTCATTTTGTTTTAGAGTGGACATAAGAGGGTACATAATGGACACACTTTTCAGTCAAGCACAAATTACATTCCTTCAAGCACAAATACATCTCCTCTATTACATCAGTCAAGCACAAATTAAATCTCCTCGTTTCTTTGGTCTTGGTATAATACAACCACCACCCTAGTGGGGAAAACGGCCGGTGACGTGTGCGTGTGTGTGAAGCAAAACTATTTAGTCCAGATGGTTTTACAGGGCTTTTTTTTAAGTATTTGGCTCTTTGATTTACAAGTGAGTCCGGTAAAGAGTTCCATTCTGTTACTGTTTGGGTAGAATAAATATTTATAGGTATCCGTTTTGCTGAGATGTTGATATAGATTACTATGTTATTTTCTGGTTGGGCGAGTTACAGGGTGCAGCAGATTTTCAATTGGAATGGCGAGGTGAAAACTGGCAAGCTTTCTGGAGGGCGGCGAGCCGGGCGATCTTTCTCCGGTCTGCTAAGTTTTACAGTGGAGGTCTTGTAACATGCCAGATACGCTACATTGCCAGTTGTAATTGGTGACTGCACACAAAGGGGGTGTCGAATGGCCAACATGCCTCCAGCTGACGATGTACAAATCAGCTGTTAAGGAGACTGTATAAGTCCCACATGCAACACAAGTACTCACCCCCCCCCCAAGAAGGTCTACTAATGGCTGTAATTGTGCAAGGGGGAGGGGATTCTTAAATTGATTTAGTGCCTTTAAATTTCTTTTACAAAACCCAAATTCTGGTGGCATTAGCGCAATGGAATATATCATCTTTTATGAGAATTCCATTTCACATTGTGAGATAATCAACACCAAGGATATGGTGAGATTTGTTTCTGCAATGTGTGGTTGTTTAGTGTATATGAGTGGTTTTGCGGATTTCTTGAAATTGTCACCTTAGCACAAAACATTTTGTCGGTCTTAAACTTATTGACCACCGTGTGGGCCACGCTGCTACAGCGGGTCAATACAGGTCAGATTTGTAAAAGGTAAGCGTCGTGGTCGTTGCTGATGCTTCTGTATATACGCCATCATCAGCAAACAGTCGCACGGTCGAGGTGAACTGGTCAGAAAGGTCATTGTACATAATAAGAAAAGATAGTGGACCAAGGCAGTGCCTTCCCAGACAACATTGACACAATATTGGCAAAGATAAGCCCATATTGAAATTTTATTGGCCAACATATGGTACAATATTGTACCAAAAATATTGCTCATTGGCCCTAGAATGCGTGCAATATTGGCAATAACAATAAGGGCCAATAAAAAAGAGGCCAACCTCTGGCCCTAATATAGATCAATATTGACCAATTTTGCCCAATATTATTTCTGCTGGAAATTAAAATGGCATACATTAATCAATTAAAATATGAGGCACTAATTAGACTTAATTAAAAATTGTATTCACTCCCATATATAGGACAGACCCCTCCCTCTTGATAAGGGAAAGTGTTTGCAGTGCTATATTACAAAAGGTAGTGAAGGGAAAGTATGCAAAAAAATATGTTGAACATTGGTAATTAACTTTTTCCTGACATGTACATTCTATGGAGTCAAGTATATCTATGTTTGAGAAATATGGTTGGGTTTACATTGCTTCCCTAATCAAATATCTTGAAATGATCAACCAAACGCATCATACTAATTATATAGTGATTAAAAAAAGTTGCATTTATCAACTTCGACAAATAGAATCGTCAAAAACACTAACATTTTGCCTGGAAAAAATGCAGGTCTTAGTTTGAGACCACGCCCACACTTAACAACATTCGACCAATGAGTGCCAATGGAACCAATATTGCCTCCAATAATGTCAACAAGTAATGTCAATGTAATATTGCCAATGGGAACCATTTTGGCTCGATATTGGTCGACAAGCTAATGCCAATGCTATTTTCCAATGGGAAACCATATTGGCTCGATATTGGTCGACAAGCTAATGCCAATGCTATATTCCAATGGGGAACCCATATTGGTCGATATTGGTCGACAAGCTAATGCACAATGCTAATACTGCCAAGGGGGAACCCATATTGGCTCGGATTTGCGTCGGGACAAGCTAATGCCAATGTCAATATTGCCAATGGGAAACCAATATTGGGCCAATTCTATTGTAGGTTGGTCTGGGTTGGGGAACAGCCCGATTCTGACACGTACCCAGTTGAAAAAACTCACCTACTATAAAACTACCCTCTGCTTTCTACGCGTCCAGGAAGTTTCGCAATCCAAGTACGGTCCCTGGATACCATAAGGAATTTAGTTTTAGGCAAGATTCTCTGGTGTGGAACAACATCAAAATGCCTTGATGAAAGTCCTTAGAGTACATCTGTCTGCGCCGCTTCCGCTTGTTATTTTATTGTCAGGATAAGTTGGGATTCGCACGATCGATTTCGGTAAAAGCTGTGTTGTTGGTCGGTCAATGATATTAAAATGGTGTAGATGGTTGTAGATGTTGCATGATTGTTCGAATTGAACCACACTCTTCACACCTACAAAATATAGACGTAAGAGAAATCGGTCTATAGGTGCTAGTTTGGTTTTGGATCCCTTTCTGAAGTGGAGTTGATGTAGCGCACCTCCAATTCTTATGGCAAAATGGCAGTCTTTGAAGAGATTTCCTAAAGATGTGGCCTGGGCTGGCGCACAATCTCCATTGTCCCCATCTTAGGATGCCGGCAGGCACGCGTGGGTCCTGTGGCTTTATTTTGAGTCCAAAGTCAGTCAGCAGCTTTTCAACACCGGCATAGGAGAGTATGTTTATGTCCGGGATGTGAAAGGGAAGATATGGGTCCGGCAGGAACACAGTCCGGGCGCAATAGACGACAAACGGAAAAGCGTTTTTAAACTAAGATTTTGGTGAAGAGTCAACTGAATCGATTGCCCCTATTGTCACCGTTGTTCCGGACTGTGAGCCCGGAGGACCATAACTCCGGCCACACAGGCATAGAAGAGTATGTAGGGGAGATTAGTGAGACATGTCACGCAGTTTTCAAACGATTCATAGGTAAACACAGATTCAAATTGCTGGGTTAGTACCTGGACTTAAGAATATTTTCAGAGACCATGCCATTATTGGGTTTTGAGGTAATGCCAGATGAATCGATTGAAACGGTACTTGAGAAGCCGGTGTGAGAGTTCTGTCTGGTGTCTGTTGCTCTTTTTTGACATTTAAACAATTCCTGATTACCGTTGGCTAGACTTGAAAAAAAATAGTTGGCTTGAGGGAAAGCCATTCTTAAATATATGTGATATGTGATTTATGCTAAAAATTTGGAGTTCAATATTATGAGTTATGAAGCACCCCGTTATATGTTGTTTTCTTTCTTTCTTCCCCTTCTTTTCTCTTTTCTCTTTCTATCCCTTTTTATCTTTCTCTCTTTCTCTCCTTATTTTCGTGTTCTATATTCTATTCTATATTCTTGAGGATCGCTGGGGGTGTTGCACCCCCACACCCATCATAACGAC
Organism: Ophioderma brevispina; assembly: GCA_023653785.1. NCBI lineage: Eukaryota > Metazoa > Echinodermata > Ophiuroidea > Amphilepidida > Ophiodermatidae > Ophioderma > Ophioderma brevispina. Next base: position 122,849 of record JAMKCH010002975.1, on the reverse strand, counting down.
GGCCCCCGTGTGTGGTACAAGTTAAAATTATGTTCTTGTATTTTATTACCCACAGGATTAAGATTATTTTCAATGTCCTGAAAGAATAGTTCTATGTCATGATTGAAGTAAAAAACAATGTACTTTGCATCGAATAAGCAAAGGTGATGGTTATAATATTTTGTCTTTGATGTTTTTATTTTGGTGGGAAAGTGAGTTGACCAAGTTCTTGGCCCATTGTAACTTTTTGGGTAGTGGATCTCCGCTATGTAAGTTTTTAATTTGTTGTTTTATTTTAAAACATGTAATATAGAAAGAATAAAATAAAGACTATAGTTGTGTTATGAAGGAATGGAGAAAGATGTTGATGCGTGTTATTACTCTAAGCAAATTCCACTGTTTGCTCTCGATTGCTTACAATTGTTTTCCATTGACAGGGCTCTCATGATTCTTAAAGAGGGGGGGGTGCGAACGGATACCAAACTTGTTCAAATTGGTAAAGTGGGAATTAAAAGATGCAGAACGTTAAGCTGCTCGTAGAAACTTCGCGAAAAATGAACATGAGCGTTCAATATAATTAGTTAACACATAAGTGTATGGGGGTCCGGGGGGTCCACGTGGACCGAACATTTTGTTTTTCGTGCACCATTTTTAAACGGAAATTACTTTTACCATGGTCGTTTTACAGGTATGCTAATTCAAAATTATTGCACCTTAAATCGTACTGGTAGTAACTTTGTTATTTATTTCAGTAATGCAAATGTCATTATGTTATCTATGTGAGGCCAAACTAATTTATGGAAACAGTTTTCGGGAAAGTGGTGTTCATTTTTTTTTTTTGCGGCGGAAAATTTTGTGCGCGTTGTAAAAATCGGTTTTTTGGACCGCCATTTTGAATCGGTTACAACGATTTTCATATCGCGTTTCCTGTTATATGGTCGTGTTGATGTACCCCATCAATGACCAGAGTAAAAAAAAAATCATCGGCAAAGTGGTTTCAGAGGGGGGGGGGGGGGGTCACGTATATACTAACGGAGTGAGGAAGACCTTATATCTTAAGTGTTAAATTCTTAAAGGTTGTATTTCGGCATTCTGGCCATATTATTTTTCTGCAATCTTTGTAAAAAAAAATAAACGAAGAAAGTCTATTTGTTCATTTCACCAAGTTTATAAACTAAATTTACTGTTTACTTATGTTTTATTATTAGTTTGCATCCAAAAATGTGATTTAATTTTTTCAGCGCGAAATTTGGATAATGTTTAATGCGTGGACTGTGTTATCAAACAGCAGACAAGGTTGATATCCCGATTAGTAGAAACATGGGGGGGATAACAGAGATTCACCGGGCTGTTGTCAGAGATGGGGGGGGGGGTGGATGCCTCTTCTAAGGCAGTGGCCTGCTCGTACGGAAAACATGTTTTCTCAGAACCCTCTTATGATGTGTTTGGGATCAAACCAAACAACGTTCAGGCACGTCGTAGCGCGTTAGCTGTATGACCAACAGAGTTGTGGGTAGTTTGTATGGTCTCATCATGCATTTGCGTATGTTTTAAAGCAATTAGAGCTCTACCACCTTTTCGATGAATTAGCGGCCATCTTGCCGGTAATGGCAAAGTCCATTCCAAATTTCTGGAGAATTTCTAAATCTTAGGGAACGACATGCATGTTAGTATGCATAAAAGTATGGGTCAAACTTTGAATAGCACAATTACTTCGAGGTCGGATATAAATTGATCTGAATGAAATGACGCTACTAACGGGAACTAAAACCTCGTGCTATAGGTTATGCAGGAGTGAGGTGAAAGACCTCTATAGCCTAAAGTACACCACCACTACTCCGTTAATACACAGAGTCTATGGGAAAAATGGCAACTTTGAGCATGTTTCTTTCCACATTTAAAACTCGCACAGAGAAATACAACAACATCACCCCAAAGTACAAGCGAAAATCACCAAATAACCAAATTTTGAACAGAATTATGATGACCGGACCAAAATTTTTAAGTTACGAATCATCAAACTTGCCCGATGTCAGACGGCAACCCAGATTCTCTATAGTCGCAAAAGCTATAAATTTGCCAATCGATGTGAAATTGAGATCATCGGCGGAGGGTAAAATTTCATCAATTCACTGTCCAAATGCCGCTTAGTTTGAGAAAACATACCAGTCTACCAGGTCAATCATGATGAAATTTCATCACTTTTATATACTAGTGATTTCAGGACATTTTAAGCATTTTTCCAGATGCCATGCAAAAGAAAGTAGTCCATCCAAGATTTTTGATCCTGAACGGTCAGCCAGGTTAGTGGTGTATAACCTAAATGACTTGACCTTCAAATGGGGTACATTGAGTGCTGTATAATGGACTGCTACTACTGCGTGCGACACAAAAATCGAACGCAGGGAACAGGTAGTTTCACATCATCACCACAACCAACCCCACTCCCATCCCCCGTATCAGATTTGACAACGATCGGTGAGACCAACATTTTTAGCCTATATGATTTTTGTTTGTACAAAACTCACTTCACTTCATAAATCCACCCGCACTAAATCCCCGTTAGTCAGAACATGGAATTGCTACAAATCAATTAAGATCGAAGGAAGATTTATAAACCGCTAACAACTATACTGATTATTAATATTTTAGTGCATTTTGTGAGATGAACTCGTTGTTAGATGCAAAACACAATGACGCGTTTGTTGAGGAACACTAATATGTCTTATTTGTAGTTTCAGTGTAATATTCGTAATCGGATAGATAGATGTTACGTGTTGTGTACATACACCAATCTGATATGAGAAACTGGATTCCTGGCTTAAGCTAATTACTATTGTCATTAGTGTTGTTTGTTGTTGATATTGCTTTTGTAATAGAATTAGCTCACAAATTTACAAACTTAAGGGATCTTAGAATCGAATCTATTGCTAATAAAATATTCCCTTCTTTAAGAGATTACGATATGCTACGATTGTATATGTTGAGTATTAAAGGTACAACGAGAATTTCACATACATGAGTTCCTAAAAAATGAAAATCCAATTTTTGCACCGAGCAAAGCTTTCGATTCTATCAGAAATATCCCCATCTTATAGGATTAAGCTGAGAATTATTTCTTGGTACTAAAATTGTGAAATTTCTAATTTCCCTATAGGAACACCTAGAAATTCCATTCTATGTGTTATATTGAATTATAGGCATATATAATCATCTTTTGTTTATCAACTTTAAAAGACTAAGCTTTCTGTAGCAATAAAAGGTAAGAGATCTATTTTGTGTGTAATCTATAAGAAACCAATATGGCAGAATTGGATCCTCAAAATCTCTCGTTGCACCTTAAGGAACTTTTACAAATTCCTAAGTATTGTCTAATTTTAAAGAGTTCATGTTCACAAGATAAACATAAAAGAGTGACATTGTTAACTATAACATTACATGGAAAGCTTTCAATCTATTGAATTTTTCCACACCATACTTCAATCTACCCATAGTGCTTGTAAGGCTAACTGATCCTGATACTTAAGGCTACTTCTTATAATCCATTGTTTTATGACCAGCGGGTAAATGGCTGGTTCTGGTATTCAGGTGATGGATAAGGTAATACCTTAACGAGTCATTAAAGTCAATCCACATCATGGCATTGCGCTACAATTCCAATTCAAATTTGCAGCAAAATCAAGGATTCTTATAAAAGACTTACGAGTGTCCAACAAGTATTTCCTACAATTAAGCAAAGATATTTTCTTCTTATTTTTTATTATCTCTTTCATTTATCTGCTAACCTCAGACAAAATTTTAAAAAAGCTAAAAACATTTTTTTTTTTTTACATTTGTTGTTTTCAAAATAAAACCTTTATCAGCTACTAAAATTAAGGATGAAAAATAAGTAATTTTCCGAATTTAACACACAACACCTGCTTGCCGGATAACACGTCGATTCCCTGATTCATGACCTTTGCCATATCTGCCAATTTCATGGACTGATGACACTATTTTACAAGAGGGGCTTTGTTTCGATTTTTTTTGTTTCATGAACAATTCAACATGATATCCGCATTGACTAATTGTAATGAATATTGGTCCCGTCTTTTGCTATATAATCACATCACCAAATTAATTTTGTAGTAGACCAACTAGTGTTTTTCCTTGGAAACCGGATACCTGACCATAAGAAAAAAAACAGTATTGACAACATCATAAACGACATCAACATTCTAATTTTGTCTCTCATGTGATTAATCATATTGAATGGTTCTTAATAAGAACTTAGCTAATTGTAAGGAAAGTATTTAAATCAAATGATGGACGCATCCTTGTTGGCCAATAATCTTGGCGTATTAATCCAATATCTTTTCATGATATAATCGTAAATCTAAATATGCCGTTCTAATGCTATTCCGCTAGGAAAGCGATTGGAACCTTTCAGACCTACACCTATAACCAACCCTGGCTGGTTCGCTACTTAATTGGTAAGACTGTAAGAGCGCCGTGCTACGTATACGGAAGTTGCCGGTTCTAGTCCCGGCCCAATCGCACTTGTTTTTTTTCAACACTGCGTGTCCATCAGGGAAAGATTAATAAATATTCATTCTTGTCTACTGGAGACCGAAAAAGAGTTACAATTTCAAATTTCGGATGCATCTGAAGTGATCATATATTCAAATATTAAGAAGTAACTGCTTCACAGATAATAACTTCATATTGTCAATTAACAATTAAACGATTATCCAGTGTGAAGAGTAGTTAGAGCGGGAGAGGGGGCAAAATTATCGTCATATCCCACTACATCTCAGGCTTTGAACAACTTTGGTAGTAGTATGGACCTTCTGTATCAATTGCAATGTTGTAGTTAGTGTGGTCAAATGTCGGGTCACTTTTCAATGGCGGGGCCAATATTAAGTGACACAGGGGTCAAACTTTTAAATTAATCCAAATCATGTTGGAATATATCACATATTGCCGTCTAGTCATAAGGATCCACCAACTGTATAGTTTGTACACCGTATGAACCAATGGTTTAGAGTTATTGGGTGAAAATGGATAAAGTGCAAAAATTAAGGTCAATTCCATGGGTACAGGGGTGGAAAATCAGAAGTGCTCCAATTTGTAAAAAGTGAAACAAACTGTTCATCAAGCTAATGTATTCAAAATAAGGTAATAGTTGTAGCATCTGCAATGCATAGTTATCATGGTATATGACAAAAAATTTGGTAATAGGGCAACATATTCAATTGGCGTTGGACCTTCTTTTACCTTTATCTCGGTAAATAAACATTAAACAATAATCAAAACTATAATTTTTGGGATCCTTATTCCTAAGGACAATTAATTGCAAGATTTAAAATATCATCAGAGTAACTTTCAATGTTGAACCCCCGTACAAATGGCGTTTGACACCCTTTTTACAGTTTTAGTCATTTTTTTTACGATATAACTCCTAAACCAAATTAGTCTGAAGTGTTATCAAAACTATACATTTTGGCAAATTCCTTATGACTTAGACAAGACAATATGACAAGATGTTCAAAATGTTTTGCAGTTAGTTTAAAAGTTTGACCCCTGTTGTAACCTTAAATTCGCCCCTATTGAAAAGTTGACACCATTAATTTGAGACCACCTACACTATATCCTTGCATTATGTAGAGGGCAATACTAAATAATAAAGGTCTCAAAACCGTAGATGAGTGGATATGCAACGAAACTCCATAAATAAGGACCCTATGGTATTCTGCTCCTGCTTTAGAGGGTAGAGTTAGTAATGGAAGTCCTACCTGCCTAACATCACATTTTAATCCCTGTCAGGTCCGGCCGTGTCTAGCCTTAGCAGTTAGAACAAAACATTCAAAGGTGTATTCTATACTTACGCGGGGAATTGATTTCAATATATGCGTGTGGCACTGATTTAATATGAACAGCTCTGCTGAACGATTGTATTGTTTATTCAAATGCCGAAGCTTTCGGTTGACACTCAACTTGATTCCATCACACCACACCATTTTCTCAATAGCTACCGCCAATCAGTTTCAAGGGCCCCCCTCTACCCCCCACTCATACAAATGCGAGCGGATTCCACCTCAAAACAAACCACAACCATCCGCACAGGCTTAGATCACCAGCGCTTCCCCATTCATTTCACTAAGCGCTCCGCTCTTTTTTTTTTACACGTGGACTCTACCAGACAGTTCCAGGAACATCCCTCATATGAGCGGAATCGGCCCTACACCACACCAACATCCAAACCATATACAACACATTATGTGCTGACGCTACTACTTACGACATCTTAGTTGTTTTCACATCGAGGCCCCTTCGCTGACCGGAATCTCCGTGCACCACGTCGGCTAAGTGACATCATTCCAGACCACCAGGGTACCCGCCTGCCAACTACACTAGCTCTGGCCAAACTAACACCCCACCATTTCTTACCGCCGGAAACTTAGCATTTGGTGGGTTTGGGACCGGGGAACATTTTTCTGTGTGTCTGTCCACCTGGGTTCTTGCTCTCCTTGCTTGAAACACAACTGTGTAGGGAGATAATAAACAAATTGGGCTAGACAATAACCCTAAACAACGACGATAAGGAAGCCTCGTGGGTGTAAGAGCTGCTGCACACTTGTCACCCGCGAGCCCGGTCGCGGCCCAGCGGCTCTGTTCAGGCGCTCAGGCAGACATTGCTGAGATGGCAGACCGAAGGATAATTTGCGAGGCTTCCTGACCCTAACCCGAAAACAATAAATGGTGGTAACCCACAAACGGACAGGACGCGGGGTGCCCGTGTGAACAGATCAGCTTAGGCCAGGAGCTGACATAAGCTGCAAGATTTTGGGCAGATTTGGATCATCTCTCATCCATAATTCAGATCTTCCCTCTCGGACATTCTTTTTTTCATTGTCCCTTTCAACAAGATGTCTGCTAAGGCCAGTAGATAATGATTGGTCACTTTGCGCGGTCCCCTTCTGACAATGGCTCGGATAAAGTATTGTAAATCGCCCCGTTCCAAAGCATGTTCTGCAGGAAAACGGTGGTATATCCTTGCATTAGGCACATCTGAAGGTATCAGGCCACGTATTTTGCCCAGTTGGGGATAGTTTGCGAACGCTGATAGTGATGACCGGTAATAGTCACCCCCCTGAGCAGTCGAACTGCGCTCTACTTCTCTAGGATTGCCTAAGGTGGCACGGAGGTTAATCAAGTATGCCCACTAAAGTGGCCATTCCTGGAAAATGGCGGATTCGCTTATTAGAAACACCTCGACCCTCCCGCCCCGCCGCACTCGACCCGATTTGTTCTTGGAGGCCCCCTCCCAACCAACAGCACCAACTTTCGTTAGGTGTGGTAAGTTGTTCGGTAGATAATAGATTCATTCATCATCGGCAGCTTTGGTACTCATCTCTCGGGTCTCATCACCTAGTATGGTAGGCGACCCTAAAGGGACCTTCGCTCCCTCGTGGCCTCTACCAGGTCACGCCATGGTCTTGTGTTGTCGCCCGTCAGACACCAGATCTCAGGCCCCCGCCACCACCTTCCAACCCCAAAAAAAAAACAGTATTGAACAAAAAAGTAACAGAGAAAAATATCCGTTTCCTCTCATCTGTCTCTCCTTCCCCCCTACTGATCTCAGTTTATCATACTAATTAAAGACACTATCAGGATTTGTTAAATCAGCAAATCGAAAAAAAATCATCAAAAATCAGATTTTTACATGTATGTAAAAGTATACAGGTATATAACATACCCCGCAAATGATAAGACCAGAGCAAACTAAGAAGGACAGAATCAGATATTTAGTCATCATTGTCCAAAACCGACCACGTATACAACCCGTAATTGAATGGAGAATGGATATTTTGGAAACGCTGTCGTTTTCTCCTTTCTGTCAAGTCTACAGCTGGTAAAAGGTAACTTATGAAAATTCTACAGACTTATCCTCACTTTGACGCTATTCCGCAAATTTCCAAATCATTTTTCAAAATCACTGATAGTTGTCTTTAACTACACGAGACTCGGAGTATACAGAATCCGTTGAACCATACAATGAACGAGAGAGATACTCGTCTAACCCTCACCGATGATGGAAGAGAAATGGTGACAGCTCAATGAGGTGCGGACGGACTACGTGCGATAGACTCGTTCCATCGCCCGGAAGAGAACTCTGATGCATCCCAGTCTCTTGTGAGGAGTGTCTATTCATCACTCACGCGGTGTGTGACAGGTTTAATTTAAGGGGTGAAGCACACTGAATTTCGTACTAAACATGAATGTTATTAAAGTAAACGCCAACAACAAAAAACAAGTAATGCCACCATGCTTAAGAAGATGGTTGATGATGGTCAGACCATTAGGAGCTGATGTTTAAATTTTAAGGGTTGCAGCACAATCTGAATTTCGTTACTAACATGAATGTTATAAATAAACCGCCCCAACCAAAGTAAGTGCCTGCCACCATATGCTTAAGAAGAAGGAAGTGGGTTGATGATGGTCAGGGAAATTAGGAGCTCAACTAAAGTTGATCTGTCTAAGAAGCTTCCACCATACAAGCGTCCCTGGTTCCTCACAACAAACGTGAAAATACAGGACAGCGCAGTAGATAGAGAATAGGGGCCTATTCAGAATATTAACCACCCTCCTAACAGAACATCTAGTTGGACAGATGTGGTAAGGCTTTTTATAGATCAGTTTGTTCAGAAGGTTTCGAATTATCCCGATTAAATCTCAAGTAGTTTAACAAAAAAACCGTTTTGATGCTTTCGAATGTTTCTCAATACTTAAAATCATTACCATTTTCAGTTATTGCACGTATCTGAAACGTGGTTCAATGAAGAGCGTTCTAATTCGATTTTGTTGGATTAACTTACCCTGTTAATAACCAAAAAGTGTCAAAGTCGCGCGAGGACCAGTCCATTTGTTATTGAATGATTGCTACTTTAGACCGTATTCAATAGACGTCAGCCACCAGACATGTTGGGGACAAGATGCATACATTCCAGGATACAATACATTAAGATGTCAATCGATACATGTTTAGCGATTGCACAGGGTCATTGACAGGGGACTGTATTGTAGTACTGGAATGCGTTCTATCTGTCACAACCAACAGGGCTGGCTATTGAATACGGTTATTATGGAAATAAGCGAACCTCTCTGGACGTCTCGTCGTCCGAGTTTCGCACGTGGGAGGTTTTTGAGGAGGAGGGGAACCGTCCCAAAGAAAGACTGGAAGAAGCAAAGTGGAGGAGGAGAGTAGGAGGGTTGAGTTACTATTACTACTACTGTTGCTGCTGCTGCGGCTGCACTGCCACTACTACTACATACCTACTACTACGATACTACTACTACTATACTACTAATTACTATTTTGGTTGTAAAACACACTTAATATCTCCCTGTCGCTGGTACATGAGAAGGGGGTTTTAATAGAGTGAAATCTGTAGTCGGCAATTTGTCCATCGGTCTCACGATGTACCCCGTCAGACCCCTGATCTAATTTAGATGACAAATTTTGAACAGTAGATCCTTGTACTACCGCTACTTGCGATTACGACAGGTCCAAGTTTGACGCAAAAGCAAAATACTGTTTTCGCTCTTATTCCCCTGAAAACCGGGTAAACTCTCTCTAACTTTAACTTCTTCCCAAGTTTCTGCTCTTATTTCCCACGTGGAATACTTGCAAAATTTTACACATAGAGTTACTGCTTTTTATTAAATATAAAAGGTTTGAATATCTACCAGATCCCCACAATCATCCGAATATGACGAAACCATGATGCGGTAGTAGTGATGCAAGTAATGACCATCGCAATTGCGTATCATTATTTGTTGCATATTAATTTGAGCGTACAAAAATTTGTTATCTGACTATTGTTCAAGCGCGGGTCTTTCATTTTGCAACACGTGGACGAGTATATCAGATGTGCTTTATTAAAAAACAACAAACAAAGCGTATGATTCAGTGCATTTTATAAAGGCAAGATCATCGAAATCATTGCACATTTTGTTTTTAGTCACGTAGTATTGGCTTCCCTACCACATGTTATTATTATTGTTACTTATAATAATTGTAATTTGAAAATTTTGATGGTGTGTAAATAAACTGAATGAACGACACAGCAGGACCTCGTATGCAATCGTAATGGTTATTTTCTTCTGTTAAAAAAAAACGGGGTTCGACATCGCTCTATACTCGTGAATCAAAAAAAAAAATGCCAAGAATTAAAGATGCTCTTGACCTTAATGCCAATCACTATATATAGATTGTTGGTGGTTTTTATGAAAAAACCAAATCTAATTATTACTTCATGTGTTGAAAAAATGAAACTAAATACGATGAAAAATAAGCTAGATATGGCGGTTTGGTCAAGCACGCCCCTTTTTTTCTCCATTCCTATGGGATTTTTACACACATTAAACGGTGTTTGTGGCGAAGGTAAATATTAATGATGCTTTTTGTCAACTTCATAAATGCTTACACTTCTGAATATTCACACTACGGATTCAATGAATCTATTTATCCCAATTGTGCAAGTGAGTTGATATGGACAAATACCAAAACAGCATTCACACTGTTGCACAGCAAGAAAAATAGTTTCCCATTTTTTGAGATATTGCTTAAGAGGTCATCCCGTATTGGCATGGGTTGTATTATACCCTGGATTTACAGTAGTAGTTAAGTAGTAGTGTGGAAACCTTCTTTATTACACATTCAGGATTGATTGGGTGAAATTTTGTGTGAACTGAATGATTAATAAATTATATTATGGCATTTCATAGATCAATTTTTAAACAAGATAGCAAAGGTCATCATTACTAGGTTCTTCATAATGCTATACCCCTGTTATATAGTATATTAATCCTAACCCACACACCTTGGGTTCATTGTATCAATGTTTCGAATTCATATACGAAGGCCTTCGAGCGTGGCGTTTCCTTTATTTCCTCGTTTCTATGTGATGTTATAATTGCATGTGTCTGGTGTTTGGTATGTGTGTAGGTGGTGTATGTGTGTGTGTGTGTGTGTGTGTACATGTGTATGAGGGTGTGTATGTGTGTGCGCTCATAGGTGTGCGTGCGGTGTGTGTGCAGTGTGCGTGTGGGTGCGTTTGTGTGCGTGTGCGCATGTGTTTTGCACGTGTGTATGTGCATGTGTGGGTCTGTGGTGGGTGCGTGTGTGCGTGTGCGTTGTGTGTGTTAAATCAATGAATTCTTACCAAAATTACATTTATTATGTGGGATGGCGTATGTGTCGGAGTTGCGTGTGCAGATGTGGCCATGTGTTTGCATTGTGTTATGTTGACATATGTGGGGTCTGAATGTGTGCAATGTGCGGTGTGTCGTTTTGGTTCGTGTTTTAAAGCAATGAAATCGTACAAAAGATTAATTTGAGGTGGACTATACACAAAATCTAACAAATACACAAATAGAACACCAGCTGTACATTTGTGAGGTTTTGTGAGATTTAATGCGTTGGGTTAACGAAAATATCTTTGCTTAACTGTATAAATCCCATTTGGAATGGAGGAAAAAGAGGTGGGCTTAAAATTTTCTTTTGGCTTATTTTTTAAGGTCGATTTCTTTCACTTTTTCACACTTGGAAGCCTATAGATTTGCTTTATTAAAAAAAAAAACCAAATCTATAAGTCAGTGATTTTATCAAATGGTCAAGATCATCTGCACTGCTTGCATCATTTTTTTTTATCATAGTTAGTATAAAAGTCTATAGGTTATAATTTTGCTTTATTTCAGATCACCTCCAAGGGTATAACCAAATGCGGTATGTCTTTTTATTTGTAATCTAACCACCGTTTGTTTAAAGCGGTGGACCAATCGCTATATACAATGTTTCCAGGCTGCATTAATTTTGCTTATTTGAGATACCTCCAGATTTGACATTATAACAAAATGCATTTCATTTTATTACATACCAAGCGGGCGTGTGTTTAAAGCGCTATTAAGAAATGTCATAGGTTATACAATTAAACAATATTGGAGGGTTTCTTTTTATCACAAATTATGGTAAAATTAAAGTCGAGTGATAAAAGCCAACAAATTGCAAGGGACCCTAGCATAATGTGCAGAAGCAACTGATTGGTGGCTAGACCAGAATAATTCACAGTCATGTAGTACAAAGTCCTATGGTTCCAATTATTTTTAAAGCGATAAGGACATGGTATATGACTACTAGGGGAAATTAACTTTAAATTTCATAAGCACGCTAGAAAATTTTGTTGGGGATGACAGAACACCAAATCACAGTGAGAGAATTTCTCCAGTTCAAAGTAGAATTAATGGATGATCTGACCCTGGTATTGAGAGTACCATTATGTCTACAATGGCCAGATAACACAAGCATTGTTTTAAACCAACTGATAGCCTGTAAGTTTGAATTTTAATCTCGGTCAAATGGGAGCCATTGTGGTTCTAAAATACTTTAGGATCTTATTTGATTCATAAACTCCCACCAATGCTCCACATAGAGGAGATTTCTAATCACCTATGGAAGGATATCGGCGCCGTACGGCTGGCGTTTCCAAACCAAGGGGTATTCAACATAAAGGCTTGATGCATGAGGATGGCTTTGATGCCTGACGTATATACTGTGGTTTATAATCTCTATAATACGAGAGGGTTTCCTTCGATCGCACCCCCCTCGTCGCCCCTTTCATTTCCCCACCAAAACTAACAACTACCCCTTGAAGGGGGGCCTTAAAAACCCTCCTCGAAACTCAGCGAAGAAAGAAGTTAGAATGTCAAAAGGTTTTCCAAACAGGAACATATTTTACGTTACTTTACCTGATCCCAACCCCCAGCGTGTCCTGAAGGCAAAACTGTAGGCTTCCGCAGAAAGACCAAAAACGCGATCGAAACATTCAAAATGAAACTAATAAGCAGGACAACAAACAGGTCAGAGATTCTGACAGACCAAATACGCGCAGCCACCTCTTCAGAACATGGTTGGACACGAATGGAGAACCTTATAGAACCAGTTTGGTCAGAGGGAACCCGTGAATTTTGCCATCAACCATTGTATTTTCTTTCTCCAAGTGTGTGTGGGAATGTTTTCCCGCCGCCCCCCGCCATCCCCCCACCACCCCTTTAACATGGATTATGTTAATGTTTACACCACTTGTATTTTCCGTTCCCGACTGTGCAATGACACGTTTGAAACTCTGGACCCATTACACTAGCCCAACAATTTGCAAGAGGAGCCGAACCCACTCTCTGCAAACACAATCAAAAATCAGTGCATGAAATAGCACAAAAGTATGTTTTTTAAAGGTTGCATATTCGGGATTATCACCGAACCTTATGTTTTGTCTTGTCACTTAGATATCCGATTGAGAAAAGCTATTCACAAAATTTGCGGTGATCCGATCTGCGGATTTTTGTTATGAGCAATTGGGTTGTTTCCCAAGGTCCCATAGGCCACGTGCTGATAATTTCAGGTCATGATATATGGACCCAGAAAAGAAAAACCAACTAGGCTAATTTCTAAACCCCCAAGCAATACACCGACCGCTTTGCAACGAAGAACATAGGTCACACAGTGGATTAACCACCTAGGACCACCAAACACGAGTATACCCAAATAATTATAAAATTTCTTTTTTTGATGAGTAAGTCGGGGGTGCGGAGGACCACCCGAGGTTATGGATACAAAATGCGCCTTTAAATTTGACACCAAATTAGTGTATATATGGATTTGAAAAATATATTGATCATCCCGTATTATTTCTCTCCAAAAAATAGTTTTGGCAAGATTCGCCCACGTTTTCTCACATTTCATACCATGATAGGCAGACCATATTGGCCGCCATTTTGGACTTTGACAAGAAATTAGAGCAAACCAAGCATAACAAATATGGATTTGGGAGGGTTGAAAAACCAATACCTAACCCGTTGTATTTGGGCGATTTGTTTGGTATTACGTAGAATGATTTTGACTTTTTAAAATTGACCCACAATCGGCAGCATCATGGCAGCGCCATCTTGGATATCGCGAGGCGCATCGGGGATTTTTGTCACTGTTAACATCCCAAAGTGTTTTCGGACCCCAAAAGGCACCTAAAGTTGCGTTTGTGGTTAAGTTCTGTGGGGTGCACGGGGGTTTACCATAAATACTCCAACTATAAGTAAAAAATTCTGCGTCATCATATTGCAAATTGTTTTTGGTGATTTTAGCTTATAGTACTTTGGTGGTGTGCTAATCTGTTGTATTTCCTGTCCTGCTGAAGCGTTTTTCACATTTAAAAATGTTGACGGAAAGAGAATAAGAAAAGAAACATGATGCCAAAGCTTGCCAATTGTCCCACCATAGCCTACTGTGTATACGTGAGTTAGTGGTGTTAAACCTAATTGGGTATGCTGTATCCGCAATTTATGTACATTATTTTGTTAATCTTGCATAATCGTCCTTTGCAACTTTACATTCGAGTAATTCCATCTAATAAAATTGATTGATAATGTGTTGACTTTAAAAATATTGTTGATAGTGCATTAACAGGAGCTAGCTAAATCGAATCGAGTTATATCTTCATGATTTTCGACTGCGTTTGATTACAGTGCGGCGTAATGCACTTCTTAAATTATACTGAATGGTATTGGCGGGGGATTTTTCCGATTCCTTGCCCCCCCTCCCCCCCCCCACCCCCTCTTCCCTTTCCCGCTCCCCCTCCACACCCCCCCCTCCCCCCCCCCCCCTTCCCCACCCTATATTTCCGCGAGTTTCCCTTTAGACCTTCTTCTTCCAGAGGAGAAGGGAAGAGGGGGGAGTGGGGGAGAGGTGTTTATTATCAGGTTACCAATGATTTTATTTCATGAGACAACTGGTGGTTGTTTAAAACAGGGTGCTTTTTAAGTCCATATGTTTTTTCAATATTTCTTTAAAGTGAATTTTACCTACTATTTTTGACTTCTTAGGGATACTGATTCAGTTACCATAACATTGATTTGAGTTGTTTATGTATGCCTGATGATTTTGCTACGTTTATCCGTAGAAGTGCCAAAAGGATACAGTAGGCTCTGATAACTTTACTGATTTTTGTATGAAATGGAAATTATTGGTTAATATTGTATAAGTCAAAATATGATATTTGATAAAGTGGTGTAGGACCCTCCATACCTCCTCCTAGGGTGTTTAAGAAATTCAAATTTAAAATATGGACATTTACTCGTTAATAGTAACTTGCTGGTGAAAGTACTAGTTACCGGGATACATTTTTGTTCCTTCGGGGTCCACTTTCTAAAGCTATGGAGGAGCACTTGTAAAGGACAAAGGCTTCAACAGCTTACTTTAAATTCCGCGGAGCACATGGTATAGCTCTTCTTTTAATCTGTAGACATGAAGTTGTTTATATTCCTATCTGTTAACCCAATTGTGTTATGATTTGAGGTTTAGCCCACATATTTATTGAACTATAATCAATCAACTAAACTTAAAGTTTCTTTCCATTGGTATAAACTAACCGGTTGCACCTTTTAACATATTACAATTCTGTTAAAACTGTTTTAAGGTGTTCAGTAAGAAAACCCCCTCACGAAATGCTGTGTTAGGGCTGCAATCTGAGAGAATTGGTAGTTATCCCTTTTTATTACATTCCTTTGTTTATAAATTCAATATGGTGGTCTCTGAAAGACAGGGCAAATGACTTTAGGGATTGTAATTATACTTGTAATTCATGCTTGCTAGAGACAGAGACTTTGTGATACGGGCTATTTCTCTTGGTCATCTGTGGTATTAAATTGCCAACTATTGAGATGCCATCTGGTTCAAGAAATTGATTTTATGGATTTAATCTACGTAAAAAAAATATGACAGTTTTTGATTTATCGGTTTGTTAACCAATTTCCAATACTAAGCTACGTATTTAAAAGGACACATTGGAGCTTGAGCATTATATATATGTTTTCTTAGATATTTGACAGATATTTTAGTAGACTTAGAATAAGTGCTCATCATTTAATGATTGAAAAGGGTCGATATTTAAAGATGCCTTTGGAAGACAGGATTTCTAATTTATGTGATCTAAATGAATTTGAGGACGAAACACATTTATGTTAAGATGTACTTACTATTCAGATTTTAGGTGTAAAATGTTATCTGATATAGCAGATGCAATTACTCTTGATTTGCATAACTTCTCTGACCATGCTGACAGTGACAAGTTCAAATTTCATGACAGTACTACGTTTTATTAACAATGCTTTTGATAAACGTAAAACTGTTGATACCTAGTTTATAGTTCATATCTATACCTGTAAGAGTATAAATTAGCATATTCGTAATTTATGGCATATTCGTCTGTTTATTACTTTGGATGCTTGCAACCATGCTGTACGATCTTTGGTCTTGTCCCGCATTGACTACGCGAACTCATTACTATATGATCTCAAAAGGCCCCATCGCTGGCAAAATAAAGCTGCGCGTTTGGTGTTTGCATGATGCGGTCGCGACCAGAGTTCGTCATAACTTTTGCTCACTCTTCATTGGTTGCCTGTTAAGCTTAAGGAACGTATCAGATACAAAATTCTTCTTTATGTGTATAAGTCTCTTCACGGACAGGCCCCATCATACCTTACTGATGGTCTAAATTTGTATAATGTGTTGGATAGTAATTCTGATGGTACAAGACCATGAAGACGAAGGCTGTGGTATTCTTCGGATGTTACGCGACTTGTTATTCCTCGTACCAAGCGTAGATTTGGAGACAGATCAATCAACGTAATTGGTCCTAGGCTGCGGAACATGCTTCCTGTTAACATTAGACATGTTAGAGAGGCATATTCCACCAGTGTCTTTAAACGTCCCCTGAAAACATACTTATAAGCTCTTATATCCCGATGTTTCAAATTTTGGTAACTTCGGATTTGCCCGGGGGCACTTGTATTTCAGGTGGATATCATTCTCGTGTATAGCCTCCCAAAACGTATAAGCGCGTATTTTCACTTGGCAAGAAAAACACCCTAAGCAAGTATTTTGGTTGATTTTGCTACCCTAAACAAGTACTTTGGTTGATTTCGCTACCCTAAACAAGTATTTTGGTTTAATTTTACTGCTCTAAACAAGTAATCTGCGTGACTGGTTAAAAATGCACCCTGAAGAATTATTTTGATATAATTTTGCTACCCTAAACGAGTATATTTGTATAATGTGCCTGTAACTTTACCTGTAGGAATAGGCTATAGTCTCTAATTGTACCCTGCCCTGATATTAACTTGTGATTTTATTGAAGTTTTTTCGTGTATTTCATTTCTCTCTTATATCATGTACTAGACCTATGTGCGAAAGTATCAATTTGAGCACGTCAGTGCTTTTAATGTCGTACATTCTCTAAATTTCAAAGAAAGTCTAATCGGGATACTTTCATAGACCTATAGGGAAAATCTTAGTGAGGTCTTGGGAATCAGCGGGTCTTCTCGTATTCGGCAATTTTTATTGCACAAATCCATCCGTGTTAATGGAGTCAAGGCCGTTCTCTAGACATTTTGTCAAGGGGGGGGGGGGTGTAAACTGAGGAAATATTATTGGCCGCAGTAAGAATCCTTGGAAGCGTAGTGAGCAAATAAAAACCATGCCTTCTAACGGCCATGGCGTTCGCGACCCCTTAAGGGCCATTAAAAACTGTCCTAAGAGGCCCTTAGAGACCTTTTCGTTGTTGATCTTCGAACCAAACTGCATACCGCACGTGGCCTGACACAATGTGCGCAAAACCGGAAAGCCCTGAACGGGTGGGTCCAGGGGCCCCATTTAAATGCCCTTGGTGGGGTGGCAGGGGCAGAAGCCCCTCCGGAATTCCAGGGGGCGAACCCCCCCGAAGCTCTTTGATTTTGAAGCTATCAGAACCTTCAAGGATGGCCACTTTTTGAGGGGTAGACTAGTTTTCTAATTTTGGCTCCAACTGAGATGTGCAGTATCAACCTGTACTGCCGACAGGCTAACTACCCATAGCGGCGCCAATATTGTTAACGTGGTAGACCAAACTAGGGGGAATGGCCCATGGGCTCCCCTCCTATTTGCCCATGCCACTGCCAAGCTCGTGATTCTTAATTTATTTTAAAACCCATTTTGCTTGGCACATTACCAATGCATGATTACCATTGGCTCCACTTGAAACAACAAAATTGGCTTGGTGCGGTAAGCCATTTTAAATATTGTTGATATTTTTGGAATTTGTGCTATTAAGTTTGGAGTTCAATCTTATTTATCTTCTATGCCGCGCTTTTGTTTTTTTTTTCGTTCTTTCTTCCCCTTCTTTTCTCTCTTTCTTTCTTTTCTTTCTCTTCTCTTTCTCTCCCTCTCCCTTCCTTCTCTTGGGCTCTTTTTTCCTTTCCTTCTCTTCTTCTTGAGGATCGCTGGGGGGGGTGGTTCCACCCCACCCCCCATGACGACGGCCTGGGTTTGGGGACTAAAAACTCGAAATGAAATAGGTATGGCCTTATTTTGATTGGTAGAAAAAGACTTTTTACAAACTGTTAAAAATTTCCGGAATTAAGAAACAGATTTTCCGTATTTAACGGAAATCTGTTTTTAGAAAACAATAAATATAACAAACAAAAACATAAAAATGTTAATTAAAGGAATTTTACGGAATTTTCAGGCAGCAAAATTTCCAACGTTTTTTTTTTGTAAAATACGCATGTTTCCATAAGATGAGACAAATTTCTGTAAATTACTGTCAAAGTTCCGTTAATTGACAGAATTCTGTAAATTTCCCAGAAAGTCTGGAAATTCTGTCCAGAAATGTCCGTAATTAACTGAAATTTGTTTTAACAGTGTACAATTCCGTATCTGCACACCCCATCACTATATTTATGTGAAACATCCGTGATCTTAGTGTGATTGCACGTCCGAAATGAAATGTGTATGAGACGACGACAGAGAGAAACTAGACCTGATAACAGATCTAATTTACAAGACTGCCGTATTGGGAATGGATTGTGATCCCCTTAATACCCCTTGAGGTGACTTGACCTTTTGACCCCGGTACCTTCATCACCAACATGTCGCAATGTCATTATTTATTTTTACGGTGTTTAACAACTTTAAAGCACATATTATTGAGGGGTTTCAACTCAATCCACGCATGTCAGAGATTTGACTTTTACCCCTATAAGGTGAACCCTGGGTCACGGATTGGGTCAACTGTACTTGTTCTGTATTTATGATGCCACTAGGATTCCCTGACAAATTTCAAGCTCAATCGGAACGTTGTTTTGGTAGATTTTTACCTTGACCTTGAACTTTGACCTTAGGGGTCAAGACTATCATAGACTTATTTTTTACCATTATTTTACCAATCACTGCACAAATAACCAAGCTTTATCTGTCTTCTATAGGCTTAGAATAGCCAATTTGGTCTTATTTTTAGCATTTTTTGCAAAATTGACCTTTTGACCCCCTTAATGACCTTGATCCCGGTATAAAAAAAACCTCGTGTACACGACAAAATCATTGTTCCAATGCAATAAAAAAATCTACTATGCTTGGTTCTGAGATAAGAAATTTCTTAAAATTATTTACCTTTTTTTAATATTATTAGTTAAATTGTGCTTAAATGACCTTGACCTCCGAAACAAAATACCTTGCATACACCAGGGGTACAATAAGCTATATCAAGTTAAGTCACTGGTACTAATGTTTGGGTTTTGAGTAAAATTTTTGAATATTTGGAATATTTTTTGGTTTTTTTGGGACCGGAATGACCCCTTTTTTTAAAAAAATTGGGGACCTTCGCTCCGGAAACTGTGGACAACCCGAAGACCCTGCTGGTAACAATACATGTGCGCTAATGACGTCACTCTACTCTGTTACGTAATTTGTACGGACCGCTATTTTTTGAATATTTTTACAATTTTTTGGTTTCAAACCGGAAAGACCCCCCTTAATGACCTTTGCCTCCTTATCCCTGAACCCTATATAGGCCAGGTCGTGGTTTTCATGTAGAACTTTGGGGTCGATATCCGCGGGCGGCGTATTCGCTGTAGAAGAAGAATAATTTTTGACAATTTCACATATTTGACGCCTGTGGCCGGTCAAAGGTCGAGACAGGGGTCAATGTCATATGGCATAAATGGTTCAAGTCAGCGGTCATTTGATGTAGTCTAGTCAGAAACGGTCAAACCGTGACTGAGCTAGAAGCATTGAAGTTGTTGATAGAGAAGAAGAATACGAAGAAAAGAAGAACGCATCAAAACAGAACAAGACGGTCTGACGGCGTCTTGTAATGAGAGCCGCCGGGTTCAAAATACTTGGGTTTTCTTCAAATTAGAAAACGATCAAAATCACTCGGATAAACTACCATGGATAATAATAAGGAAATAGTCGGGAAAAAATCCACTATTGTCACAACCCTAACACGTATTTTTCGACGTGATAAGCATACCCTAATTTTGTATTTTTGACGATTTTTGCCGTTACCCCAAACAAGTAGCGCGCGTACATCGCCCCCATCTCCAAAACAACCCTAATTTACGCGTTTTTGTAACGAGCATGATATCCACCTGGAATACAGTGCCCCCTATTGGATTTGTAAGTTTTCCTTATTATGATGTAATGTCATGTGGTACATTACAAAGTGATGGGGGGGGGTCCATGGACCCTCAAAATTTTTGGTTTTCGCACGGGCTTCTTTAAACTCGTGCGGATTTTTGCGGGCCCGAATGTTTTTTTGTAAATTCTTTTAAACAATAGCGCTTCTTTTCATACCAAAAAAAATTAAAATCGGTCATGCCGTTCATGTTTTAAATTACACTGTTAACAAAAATTTCCGTAAATTTACGGAAATTTCTGGCAGCAGTATTTTCCCAGACTTTTTTAAGGGTAAATTTACGGAATTTTGTCAATTAACGGAACTTGACAGTAATTTTTACAGAAATGTGTCTCATATTGTGGGAAAAATGTGTATTTTAACATATATTTCTGTAATTTATAATTACGGAACGAAAAAAAAAGTCCGGCAATATGCTGCCAGAAATTTTGAATATTTCCGTAACTTAAAATTTTTTATGTTTGTTTTTTGCTTGTTTATTTTTATTTTTTCTAAACAAATTTTTCCTAAATTTACGTAAAAAACCTGTTTTTCTTATTTACAGAAATTTTCTAACCGTGTATTGAGGGGCCCCATGGCACCCCCCCCCCCCCCCCTTGGCACTAACGGAAGTCTCTGAGAATATTTTTTTTTAAATCAACGAACCAAAGCTATTTTTTGCTGATATATGGGCACACATACATGTAGAATAAAATTATATACAGTAAAATAATAAACCTTTTCTGTATGAAACAACATTTCATCGTGGATGGTGCTGAACTGTTACTGGTTCCAAAAATCTATGGGAAAATGACGTGTATTTTGCAACAAACACCGTAAAAATAACAGGTTTTATTTTAAGTATATGTTATTTGGGTCTTCTAGAATAGAGTATCAACATAAAATAAGTTTTCAAAAGTTGACGTAGGTGGCAAGTGCTCATTTGAATTTGTCCTCCGGGGCTTTTTGGCCAATTTTCGCGTGTTTTTGAAAATAAATGTTTTGCCCTAATTTGCAGCCCAAATAACCAATTTCATTTTTTAATTGCTGATTTGGGGTTGTCCCCCTAATGACACTCACATGTATATGAACTCATTACCTCAAAAAACGGCTCATATCGCATCTATATCTAAAACTAAAGCTATTTTTTAGCTTTCTTTTTATAACTTTTTTCCCGCCTGTCGTAGTAGTGTGTTTATGTGCCTATATCTTCGTGAATAGGCGCTTTGCAATCTATATGTCGTCAGTGATTCCGCAAAGAGTCAAATCGACCAAATTCACCTTTTGACCTATCAGCAATGGAGTATTCGAAACTTTTTAAATCTATAAAAAGGACACATCATAAAAATGTGGACATTGATGACGTCTCAACATATTTCATTTTAAGTCAGTTTTGGAAAATTGAAAGTCGACTGTTTTGTTTGCAAATTTCCGAGTTTCAAAACGATTCGCCTGTGAATGCTCAGCCCGTCTTATAGGCGATGGGATCAAAGGAGACGATGCTTGCATAAGGAACTTGATTACGCATATCGGCGAAGTAACTGATTCTGCACAGATTGTATAAATATTCCCTTTCATACTCTGGGATAATTGCTCAAGTCCAAAGTTTGCACATTTGTTTGAAAATGAATAAAGTGTCATCACATTTCTTTCTCTAATATCAGTGACAGTAGATGTACAATCATGTTTTTGCAATTGGCTCGAGCAAATAGTATCACTTTGATATCCAGTAAATCCGCTCGGTATGCAGGGGATAAAGCACGTCAAATTTCCCTTTTATCTGGAAGTCAGAGCCATTTTTTATTACCCATGCAGTTGAAAAGATTTCAGATGCTATCATCACCGGATTAAGATTGAGCTATATCTTTTTCATGACGCAAAACACAATGATACCACCTGTCCTCTTTACTCGAATAAATAAACCTGGGCTTCTACCTGTGTGTTCAATTTAACCTTAACCGTATATTCATCATTTTCCGAAAAGGAAACAAAGATGAACAAAAATCATGAAAGAAGTTGTTCTTTGGCAGACTGACCTAACATCTTGTACAGAACCAAACCCGTAAATTGCCGCGTAACCTCATTTCTATTCAATTTACCGCTTTGTTAGCATAGGTCGCTAGATCTCCCTCTTTTGTATATTTTCCTAAAAACAATTGATATAAATTAGGTCCAGCTATACGTTTAAGGATCTGCTGTTTCTGCGCAAAAATGTTAGGTCATAGCTTACCAAGCAACATATCTACACAGTTAAGTCACTGTTCTGTTTGGGTTTTGAGATAAAATTTTTTTTGAATATTTTGGAATATTTTTGGTTTTTGACCGGAAGTGCCCTTAATATTACCGTCGATCCTGAAACTGTGGACAACACCTAAGACCCTGCCTGGTAACAATAGATGTGCTCTAAGGACGTCACTCTGTTACGTATTTGTAAGGACCGCGATTTTTTGAATATTTTTTACAAATTTGTGGGTGTCAAACCGGAATGAACCCCCTTAATGACCTTTTGACTCCTTATCCCTGAAACACCCTATATGAGAGCACGGGTCAGTGGTTCCTGTGCCGAACTTTGTCGATCTCGGCGTAATCCTGTAGAAGAAGATAATTTTGACAATTAAATCACATATTTGGCGCCTGTGGCCAGGTCAAAGGTCAGACAGGGTCAATGTCATATTACATAATGGTCCAAGTCAGCGGTCATGTGATGTAAGTCTAGTCACAATACGTCAACCGATGACTGATCTAGAAGCCAGTTGAATTGTTGATATAAAGAAGAAGAAGAAGAAGAAGAAGAAGAACGCATCAAAAACAAACACGACGGCTGAGACGGCCGGCTTGTAATGAGAGCACGCCGTTTCAAAAACTACTTGGTTATTTGGTTCTTCAAATTAGAAAACGATCAAAATCACTCCGGCGAAAACTACCAGGGGATATAAGGAAATATTCGGAAGAAAATCCACTATTTTCACACCCTAAACACTAATTTTCGACGTGAAAATCATACCCTTATTTTGTATTTGTGACGATTTTGACACCCAAACAATGTACGCGCGTACTCGCCATCTCCAAATAACAACCCTAATTACGACGATATCCGCGTTTTTGTAACGATCATGATATTCCCCTTGGAATACAACAATGCCCCTATTGGATTTGTGAGTTTTCCTTTATGATTATGTCATGTGGTACATTAAAATTGATGGGGGGGGTCCTATGGACCCTCAAAATTTGTTTTCGCACTGGCTGCTTTCCGCGTGGGATTTTTTTTTGCGCCGAATTTTTTTTGTAATATTCTTTTAAATGCGCTTCTTTTCATACCAACAAAAAATTAAAATCGGTCAAGCCGTTAATGTGTTAATTACCCTGTTAAAAAAATTTTCCGTCAATTTAGGAATTTTCTGGCCAGCAGTATTTCCAACTTTTTTTAGGGTAAATTTTAACGGAATTTCTGTCAATTCAACGGAACTTTGATCAGTAATTTTAACAGAAATGTGTCTCATATTGTGGGAAAAAATGTGTATTTTACAGAATATTGTCTGTAATTTATAATTACGGAACTCAAAAAAAAGTCCGGAAATATTGTCTGCCAGCAAATTTTTGAAATATTCCGTAAATTAACATTTTTTGATGTTTTTTTTGCTTTTTAGGTTTATTATTGTTTTCTAAACAAAATTTTTTATTTTTTTTATTTTTTTTATTTTTTTTATTTTTTTTACAGAAATTTCTAACAGTGGGTATTTGAGGGCCCATGACCCCCCCCCCCCCCCCCCCCCTTGGGCACTAACGTGAAGTCATCTGAGGAATATTTTTTTTTAAATCAAAGAACAAAAGCTATTTTTTGCTGATATATGTCCACATACATGTAGATAAACAATTATTAGTAACCATTAAAAATAATAAACCCTTTCTGTGATGAAACAACAATTTCATCGGGATGTTGCTGAACGTTACTGTACAAAATCTATGGAAAATGACGTGTATTTTGCAACCATACACCCGTAAAAATTTTACTACAGGTTTTATGTTAAATATAATAATTTGTTTGGGTCTTCTAGCAAGATATCAACATAAAATAGTTTTCAAAAATTTGACGTATGTGCAAAGGCTCATTTGAATTTTCCGGTCTTTTTGGCCAATTTTCGCGTGTTTTTGAAAATAATGTTTTTGCCCCTAATTTGCAGCCGCAAATAACCTTTCATTTTTATATTGCTGATTTGGAGTTGTCATATGATCCTTCACATGTTATGGAACTCATTACCTCAAAAAACGGCTCATATCGCATCTATACTAAATCTAAAGCTATTTTTAGCTTTAGTTTTATAACTTTTTCCGCCGCCTTTCCGTAGTAGTGTGTTTATAAGCTAGAGCTTCGGAATAGGCCGCTTTGCAAATCTATATGTCGTCAGTGATTCCGCAAGATTCAAATCGACCAAATCACCTTTTGACCTTATCAGCAAGGGAGTATTCGAAACTTTTTAAATATAGAAAATGACACATCATAAAAATGTGGACATTATGAACTTCTAAAAACATATTTCATTTTAAGTCAGTTTGAAATTGAAAGCCGATTGTTTTGTTTTTTGCCAAATTCGAGTTCAAAACGATTCGCCTGTGAATGCTCAGCCCGTCTTATAGGCGATGGGATCAAAGAGAGAAAGATGCTTGCATAAGGACTTTGATTACGCATATCGGCGAAGTAACTGATTTCTGCACAGATTATTATTAAATATTACACCTTTCAATACTCTGGGATATGTCAAGTCCAAGAGTTGCACATTTGTTTGAAAATGAATAAAGTGTCATCACAATTTCTTCTCTAAATATCAGTGACCAGTATATGTACATCATGTTGCAAATTTGGCTCGAGCAAATAGTATCACTTTGATATCCAGTAAATCCGCTCGGTATGCAGGGGATAAAGCACGTCAAATTCCTTTTTATCTGGAAGTACAGAGCCATTGTTATTACCCATGCAGTTGAAAAGATTTCAGATGCTATCATCACCCCGATTAAGATTGAGATATTTTTTCAAGACGCAAAGCACAAGATACCTGTCCTCTTTCTCGAATAAATAAACCTTGGGCTTCTACTGTGTGTTCAATTAACCTTAACCGTATATTTCATCATTTTCCGAAAAGGAAACAAAGATGAACAAAAATCATGAAAGAAGTTGTTTGGCAGACTGTAACCTAACATCTTTGTACAGAACCAAAACCAGTAAATTGCCGCGTAACCTCATTTCTATTCAATTTACCGCGTTGTTAGCATAGGTCGCTAGATCTCCCTCTTTTGTATATTTCTAAAAACATTGAATATAAATTAGGTCCAGCTATAAGTTACGGATCTTTGTTCTGCCCAAAAATGTTAGGTCATAGCTTACCAAGCAACATATCTACCACGAGTTTGGTTCACATTCGTTTATTTTTTCAATAAATGATGAAACAGTCAAAATTATTGAACTCACAGTAGAACCCCAAAGTTTATTTTAATCGCGAACGAGGCCAGCTCAATCTAAACTGGGCAGTGATAACACCTGAAATCGTTTCAACTGCTTGGACAGTAACAATGGCTCTGCAATTCCAAAAAAAAAGGAATATGATGTGCTTTGTCCGCTACATACCGGGGGATTTACTTATCAATAACGCCATTATTTGCTGAGTCAATGTACCATAGTGTATGTCCCGTGGTCATTGATATTCAGAAAAGAATTTGAGATGGCATTTTATGCATTATCATGCAAATGTGCTACGATTGACAAAATAAATTTAAATAATAATATTTATTAGTATTTATGGTGGGAAAATGGTTTACTTCGGCTAGGTATGTAGTCAAAATTAACAATATTTCCTTTGACCCCATGGCCAATCAATCAATGCTTTAAAGATGTACTTCTCGGGAAATTTATTAAGATAAACTGCATGATTGGTCGATCAAGTTAAACTGCGCATTGCATCGTGATTGGGAAGTTCTGTAATTCGTCAATTAAACGTTAGTGAGTGTAGACAATGCGCTATTGTAGCAAGGAAACCGTTGCTTTACGCTTTTAAAGTGTTGTTTGGGAATTTGATAATCCGACGTGGTTCTGTAAGATCGACCTGGAAGTTGTATCATATCATTATCAGTTTCTTCAATTTTATTATAATAAATACCATAAATGTACAAATACCCAGCGTGGACCATATGCATATTTGACCGTCAATGTTGATATATCAATTAATAGGAAACCACCTGTTAAGTTCTACGATAAGCTTATAAATTGATAAAAGTGAATTCCACATAAAACTGAACTGAAACTCTGAAAACGGAATGGAACCCACAAGCCTGAGACCCTGTAAACACCATATACGTCCGAGCACAACCGCAATCTCCAGAAGCAACCCCCGGCAATCCCGATCCGCACGAGAACACATCCCTTTTGCCTAAAGAGAAAAAAAACTGAGAGGGAACTCCGCAGTCAACCACACCACACACAACTTATTCCATTATAAATATTACGTATTCCAATTCTCGGCCAGAATAAACGTCTACACAGGACTCACTACATGTGCAAGTAATGTGCGAATATATGAACGGTGCCTGCCCTTTCAGTACCTGAATTTCGACTTTATATCATAAAATTTGTACTCCAAATAAAAAGAATGAACACTCAAATTGAAAGCAATTAAGGGCAGCGGCTAGACCCCAGAGGGTTTTATAAAGGAAGCTTCGAATATTAGGGGGGAATGTAGTCCCTGAAATCACCGCGAAAAGTTGTTTAAAGAAATTTAGATATTGGATTTATAATGCTAATCAGAGAAGAGAAGTTTTCCCTGTGATATTAAAATAATTAAAAATATTTTTGGTTCAAATGGTGATGCACAAAATCACCGGATCATTTACTAATTATTGCCTTCATTTTCAGTCCCAAAGTAGCACTTTTTTTTTAGATATTATACTTCCAGTCCGTTTAAATGGTCAGGGTGACCGTTAGTCTACATACCCGAAATTAAAAGATGATGATCACCAGAACTGAATTACTAGCATTAATATTATATGCCGAACGAAAAGTTAGAAGCACAGGCGGGTCGAACTGGAAAACGACGAATATCTTAAAGTAAAAATCCAATGAGGTCTATTGCTAGACAATTTTTTCCTTCCAAATTTCATTTCGTAATAAAGACTGTAGGTTTGTGAGACCGTTTTCACATTAAATGAACGTTGAAAGCATTTTCTAACTCGTCGTTTCCGTTTTCTTAATCATATTCTTTCTCATGATTGAAATGTGTTCATATGATACGTCTTATGATTGAAATACATTGCTAGCTTTGGTATTACGAGTAGTTATTAGAGCGAGTTTTAAAGATACTCCCACCTAGTGATTTATTACTCGTCAAACCCGCGTCAAAATTTCTGTGTTTCGGGTGTTTTATTTTAAAACTTGGTGGATTGGTATTACACTACCGTGTGTCTTGCAATCGTACTTTCGCAAGTTTGCATTTTTTCGCGCCGTAAACATACAACGAACAGAAACTACAGCATAAGCTTTTTGCTGCTGCTGCTAATGCATGATGATGTGATAGTGCAAGACTAGTATTAAGGATACACCCAAACCTCACAGATGTACTAGCGAAAAACATTCAAAAAACAGGTGTGAAAATTGTACTTTGTAATATTAGTTTTTGCTTTATTACTGATGAAATGCCAGACGAATTTTTTCAAACAGCTGTGACTTCGAATGGTATACATCAGTATAAAAAGGTTCGTGTCAAGCCGAATCATTTCATCAGGTTAGAATAACACTACATTTGGAAAGAAGCTAATACTGAAGCCAAGATGGAAACGCACTATAGTATTTGCGCTTCTTTTTCGGCGGTTGTTATTGTGCAGTTTTGGAACTGCAGAAGCGGAAAGGTAAGCTTGGTAGTTTTAGGTTGCATATTACAATTTGTTCCCAAAAACGTTTCTCTCAGATCGTATTCAGTTTTAGCCTATTGAGGCCATGAACGTTATTATAAAAATTTACAAACGCAAATTGTCATTAAAAAAGATACCAAAACAGCAAACCCTTTTTGCCTTTTAGAATTAAATCGGTTCGCCCACAATAAGATTCCGCTAAAATCAAGGACATTTCGGTGCATAACTTCATGGAAAGGCTGTTTAGAAAATTTGGAAGAGGAGCAGTTTTGAAGAAGAGGGAGGAGAAACATTTGGCTGTTGCCACGGAAAATTGTTGCTTTTTCAAATAACACTTTTCAGTATCACAACCCCTTCTTCCTTTTTCAAAAAAATACGTTTAGAAATGGTTGGAATTTACAGTTTACAGTAATCAAAGGTCTAAAGTCAAGGAAGTATCAATTTACAACAACGATTTCATGCAATCCCGCATATACCAACTTATCCCAGCTGCAATTGGGTTATGACTTTAGACCCTTTAAAATAATGCAAAGTGACTTTTCTGAGGAAAACCCTTTTTACGAAAAAGGAGTGTCTGGCTTGGCCCTTTCCGTTGTAGCCCCCCTTAGCACGAACCGAGTTGAAACCTCCGCGACAAGTACCCTCCTCCCCCCTCCGCCCACCTTGGCGCCCGCCCCTCCTACTGTCACTCGCCAGTTCGTCCCTCCCCCCGCCCCGGCGATGTGCGGCCTGCCACCGGGCCCTCGGCTACGTTTCATTAAGTCCCCGCCAGCTCCCCCTATGTATAATGTTCCCCCGCTCCCCTCCTCCCTCCCCCCCACCATCCAACCCACCCCCCCCTCCCCCCTCCCTGTCCAATCCACCTACCTCTTCTCCGGCTCCTCTCCCCTCTCCCCCACAGCCCCACCTTCCTTAACTCACCTGATCAACAACCCGGCAACCCGGCGAACATCAAAAATCATACGTCAAAAAAACCCCTAAATTCACCTCCTCTTCAAAACATTTTTTAAAATTTCTAAACATCCAGTGGGAACTTATTTTTGGGAACCCACTAATAAATTGGGGATTATACAATATAGTGGAAAATCTTAGGATATTTTTGGGAGTTGTTCTTAGTCCCATGAATGTTTTTAGATTGAAATGTAATTTTTGTTAGATTAAATAAGTAGTTGCGACACATTTAGATTATTGTAATAAATCACGTAAGTTACGAAATTTTGATGAAAGTAAGAGTGAAGCCAGTTGCATATCTACGAAAGGATAGTAAGCCTACCAATGGGGGGGAGGAAAGATGTGATTGTGGCACAAAAATACACTTCCACATAGGCTTACATTTTCTTGGCCTTTTTACTTCCAATTCTAAGTTGACCACAGGTTAAAGGAATAAATATCCACAAATTGAAAGATGTCTCTTGTCTTTTGTATTTTTGTGTGTGGTGTATTCTGGGGAACGTGTAATTCAGATGTGTCACATCCAATGACACAAATATGGTTGAAGTATACTAAAAACGATTTCAACGTAATAAACAATAAACATAGTCAACATTTTGGACCATTTTTCACATCTCCCATGTTGATTTATTACGTTAATAAAACACATTAAACGTAAAATTTGTAGTAAAC
The DNA here is from genome assembly GCA_023653785.1 of Ophioderma brevispina. NCBI lineage: Eukaryota > Metazoa > Echinodermata > Ophiuroidea > Amphilepidida > Ophiodermatidae > Ophioderma > Ophioderma brevispina. The sequence goes on along the minus strand of JAMKCH010002975.1, from coordinate 92,832 downwards.
ATATTGGACAATTTTTCACATCTCCCATTGACTCAGTTGCCTATTGCACTCTTGATCAATATAATAAGAGCTTGTTTGGTTGCGTAGCAATGATAACGTAATAAACTTCCTTAAGAAGGTAGTTTTTTTTGAATGGGGTGGTAGTTTTTTTGAAAAGATTCAACATTCCTAGAATGTGTTAATAGTCATGGAGCTGAAGAAAAGAAAGAAAACACAGTTCAAATGCCGCAGTATGTTTACCTTGAAATAGATGCACAATCATATCTTAGTAGAAAGTTTTTTACCAAACCTAGCCACTGCTTTGTGAAGGAAAGGATAAACAAAGTTTTCACGGACATTATATTTGATTTAAAAAACATAAACAATAAATTGAGAGAACTACGACGAAAACATTCATACATAATTTCTACACATGTTTCGCAACAAGAAAATTGATATTCAGAAGAATTCTTGCTGCTAATGTTTTTTTAAAAATAATTTTGATGTGGTGTTTTGGGCAAAATTTTCTTTATTTCGATGTTTGAATTTGGGCAAATATGAAAAAATCACAAAATTTGTTATAAAATTCCGGATTCGAATGAAACCGGGGATCCTATGGCACTGTTATAGTGCACATACATGTTTACGCTATTATTGAAATACGAAAATTCGTTATCTCTAACTTGGAATGTAAGCATTTTTAGGTGGCATCTTTAGTTCTAGTTTGACTATTTTTTAATTACTACACAAACAAAAATTAATATTTCACAATATTGAGGCCAGCCTTTAAGCTAAGTATTTGACACAGATGGAGCTTCATTCCAAGTTTACCACTATTAAATTCAGTACATCTATGTGGGCAATGCCGGTGTGGAAGCAGATATAGTCCTGGGGAGCCATGTAGGGGGGCTAATGACGATAACGGCAATAGAAAGCGTGAAACTAAGTTGCGTGTCTAAAGAGTCAACTGAATCGATTGCCCTTTGTTCACCATTGTTGCCGGACTATGAGAACGGCGGACAATGGTTACTTCTACACCGGTCCACCCAATTCACATAGCGGGAACCGTTATACTGGTTACATGCTATTAGCTATTCAGTAGGTACCTGTTATAACTGACTCAATGTATACAATGCATACAGTGATATCATATTCAATGTATATCGTTTATTCCGTAAGCTGATGAGGATTAAATCAATCACCTCCCACGTCCTCCCTCGCTATAGTGTAGTGGATGAAAGAGCATCGATTATTAATTTACAGGTATCAGAGGTTCGAATCCAACCAGCCTTTTTAACATAAATGTAGTTCAATATTATTTTAGAGTAGTAAAATAGAAACATTACTAGTCCAGGGTTGGAAATACCGTGTACAATACGTTAAGGAAAAGTAACCCGTACACTGGTACCTGCTGTATAGCATTGTATACATTGAGTCAGTTATTACAGGCAAAGAGGTTCGATATAGATAGAGAGGCAAACGTTACGTAACTTTAGAAATTCACGCTCGCATGTTTTTGTAGACCACAAAGAAAACCTAGAGTACCAACAAGAGAAAGCAATGGCTGCCCCGCTTCTTCACATACTGTGGGTGCCGACTTTGCAAATACATAACGGTAGTGATACAAATTATGTGTGTTAGAGGTGGCCAGGTGTAGTAATAATAAGTGTACCTGGATCATTGTGCTCAGCTATTTTGTTTTCTCATAATACAATGCGCGCTGAGGTGAAAAGCTGTATTCTTGTGAGGGCGGGTTTATTTAAATCAAGACGATGATGTGTAATTTCATTCGTGGTGGCCATGCGGTAGGACAAAAATTAACCACCCCCATAGCACCCAACATCCAACAACTGATTATTTTTGGCCGGATTTTGTTTGTATCGAATGACATTATGTGTGTAAAACAAAGCACCCAACTGATAATATTCCGTTGCAATATTCAAAATGGTCAGCGCCCCAGCACGGACCGTATGGTTTTGAATGCGTTTACAACCATTGATTGTAAAGATACCTGATGAATAGAATCTACCAGTTATAACAGGTTCAGGCTAGTGATGGGTCGCCACGCAGATAAAGCAACCATATGCTTTAGATTAATGACGAGAAGCAGGACCATTCGTGAATATAAAGTCTGTCTGGAGGTGTGTTGAGCTTGCTAGTTTATGACCATGTCGAGCCGTATGCGAGACCATGTCAGAAACTCGCAATCGAAACAACCCCGGAGCTAGCACATCTCAAGTACAAAAGGTTTGGTGAAAAATATGTTGACAGCCTGACAGGTGACCCTGACTGAAACGTGTTCTTAAGTGTTGCAAAGGGTGCCTAAGGAGAGGGGCCAAGACAAATATATACAGTTAAAAAAAGTCCCCCCGACAAATATACATTTTTCTAGACACGTAGGTTCCTTAACCTGTACAAAGTAAATGTCACGGAAATGTTAAACATTTAATGGGCAAAAAAGTTTCACACCGCAGCTTGACCTTATCCCTGAAACGACGTCATTTATGACTTTGATGACAAATAAAAAATGACACTGTTACATAGGGCTTTACAGTCGAGAAAATCACGTTTTAACAGATTGTTTTAAAGATTCCTTTTTCCCCTATTATGAACATTCGATTCCCACAAAACTCTCTGAGTATTAAACTAGTCAATCCATTTAAAGAGAACAAAAAACCGGTGGTGATGGAATGGAAATTGGATTAATTCCAAACTTTGGGTGAAAAAACACATTTTCCCTATTCGACACGGTTGTTTTGTACTATGGAGAAATTGACAGGTGTGCATGGACATGTGGAACTTTTTAACGTCAGCCTGACGTAATTATAGGCATGTTGGTACTCTTTTGGTAGCAATGGAAAGAACGTGACCATAGCTATCAATTCCTGGTTGTTACTAGCACTGTTGGTCATTCTCCGTCGGGATTTGCCGATTGTTAAATCCTAGCACGGAAAGTGTCATTTTAATTCGTCATCAAATTTAATAAAGTACGTATTTCAAGGAGAAGATTAGCTTGTGTGATTTTTTTTTGCCACATTAAATGTGTATAAACATTGCAGTGAACATTTCAATTTTGTAACAGGTTAAAGGGCAACGAGAGATTTTAAATCCACCAACCCCCACGGTGTCCCTCAAAAAGTTGAAAATTCTGATAGACGGCCGGCCATTACAGCAAAAAGAGCTCAGAAAAAAGTTTTGACTGGCAGGTCTGTTAATTGTTACAAAAAAATCCCAACCGTGATGGATTTGCATCCTCATGGGACTAAAATAGCGTATGGGGTGTTGTCCATTCTAATTTTTTAATTTAGGGTAAAAAAGTGGCCAAAAAGGTCAAACATTGTCCAAAAAATAGGTAAAATCAGTCGGAAATGCATACTTAAAATAAGCGATCAGAATATATGTCCATTTACCTTCAAAGGAGTCAGATAAGTGAAAATATAATGGAAGCAATTTCCCCATTTATAATTTTTGGGGTCAATATGGCCCAAAAAGGTCAAATTGTCCAAAAATAGGTAAATTAAGAATACAACGGATGATATTTTTCACCAGAAAAGGGAATGTATAATACCGCAGCGAGAATGCTTAGTTAAAAATGAATGTACAAACTAGCTGCCGTTAATTACGTATTGAGACCTTCACATAACCTAAAATACGAATAATAAGAACGACCCATAAACATCGTTTACAGAAGATTGCTACCAGATGCTGTTCATAAAATTATTAAAGGACGTCATTTTCATTCTACTATTTACTATTTAAAGTTTCAGGTGTTATCTAAAGAGTAAAAGAAAAGTCATTATGCTGAAAAGGTGCGTGGCACTAGCCCGCAAACAACACATGTCCTACCCATGCCACACAAAACGACTGAAATGACACATCAGTCGTCTTGATTTAAATAAACCGCCTCAATGGAATACCATCTTTTCACCTAAGCGCGCATTGCATATGAGAAAAAAGAGCTATCTGAGCACAATGATCCAGGTGTGCACCCTATTATTACACTGGCCACCTCTAACACCATACATCCAATTTTGTATCATCCGATTAGTGTATATGCAAAGGCGGCACCACAGTAATGGAAAGAAGCGGTGGCAGCCATTGCTTTCTATGTTGGTACTCGTTTTCTTTGTGGTCGGCAAAAAATGCGAGACGATGAATTGATGAATTTTAAAAGATTACGTACGTTTTGACTCTCTACTATATAGAACCTCTTTGGTAAAGAATCCGCCTCTCAGAACGAATGGAATCGTCGACAAGCCCCAAAACTTTTTAATGAACTGACAAGGAATAAAAGAAAAATCCTACTATAACACCTTGAATCCACAACCTGTTCATTTGATCGATCGAAATAGATTATGTTATATATTTTATCCTTTTGAAAAAAGGAAATCTGGGGTAAAAGCGCTTCGTAAACCACTCAAAAAGAAAATGCTGATGAAGTATGCTTGCAGAATGAACAGAGCGGTGGAATAACCAAGATGCTGAAAACATAGCCAACAAATACACGGGAAAGACTGTGTCTACATACGCCAAGGGAAACAATTTGGAAGAAAAGGGTTAAATCTAAATTAAAAATTTTGTATCATATGTTTTATTCCGTGCACGTAATGCAGAGTAGGTTCGAAAAGTATAATAAAAGATCATACCCTTCGAAGGGACACTCCGTCGAACGATGTAACGGTTGCTGGCCTACGTCATCAAAATCACTACCTGGGAATAAGCACCGCATTGCCAGTAGGTAAACTTCAGCAGCCGAGCGGCAGCGACGTGTTGTGACGAATTGTGGTGTGTTGTGTTTTCAATTTATTGGTTGTTGTTTGTTTTTGTTTTTTTGTTGTTGGGCTCGAAACCTATTGAACAGAAGTTCAAACCTATTAAAACTTAATATACATGGAGAAAGAAAATAGGTTTTAACGCTTATCGATGGTGTTTATGCAGAAAGTTATTTTCCAAAGACGTTAAGATTTCCTTTTTTATTTACCCTGTATATAATTATGTTTAAATGTATTTTTTTTATTTTTTGTGTAGGTCTATGTAGAAAAACTGAAAATAGCAAAAGTGGGACTACGGAACTACATGATGAAGGAGCTCAAGCATGAGATTTTTGGGGCGGATAAATCCATTTACCTGGTGCTGCGCCTGAAAGGTTTTGCACTCCCAACGACACCTGACAAACGAAGTAGAAAATGACAGGTAAGTACAAATACACACACACACACCGCGCGGCGCGCACGCAGCGCGCGCGCATATATATAGATATATATATATATATATATTAATATACAGGTGAGTTAAAAAGTTGACCCTGATGTGTCTGCCATTTTTCATATTTCGCGCTTGTCCACGGATTCAGATTGACAGGAACGGCGTTCATGCGAAAGCAAATCAATGTCCAGAAGGAAATACAGGAGTCAGTATAAGAGAACAAAAAGATTTATAGGAACTGTTTACGCAAAACAGATGCTTCCTCTTATGTTTACATGCACTCACAAGTTCATTTCTGTTTATGTTGCAAACCAAAATTGCCATTGCTTTATCACAAAATGGCCCTAATTGAAAACGAAATTTTTCAATAGGGGCCAATATAGTGTACGCAGGGGTCAAAACTTTTAAAATGCCCCCATCATGTTGAAATGTATGCCATGTTGTCCATCTAATCAAAGGATTCCACAAATGTATAGTTTTGTAGCACTACGACCATGATTTGGAGTTCTAGGGGTAATAAAATTGACTAAAATGGTATAAAAAATGTCAACTAAATTTGTACAGGGATCAACGTTAAAAGTTAATCCGCTGAATTTGTAATACTTGCAGATTATTGCCTGAGGTAAGAGACTCCCAAAAAGTATGTTTTGATTAGTTAAATGTTTACGTTACGGAGAAAGGTAAAAGAAGGTCAACGCCAATACGGATTATGTTGCCCTATGAACTATTTTTCACATAACATGATAACTATACACTGAAGATGGTACAAACTATTATTATTTTGACGCCTCTTAACTGATGAAACAACTTCTTTTCATTTACAACAAATTGGAGCAACTCTGATTTTCACCCATGTACAAATAGATAATAGAATAGTGAATACGGTCAGGTTCATTAACGAATTTAATCATCGCATGATGTGTTAATTCTTTACTGTACTTTGAGCGTAGGATGAGTCAGTCTTCAAAATAAGGAATTCCGAATAGTATTGGATGCGAGGAAGGAAGTGGGGAACAAGGATGGGAAGGAGTTTAAATTCTTCTCAAAGTCGTTGTCCACACGGTAGTATACAGTAAATACCGGGTATTAACTTAAGTCCGATGGAATTAAAAAAAAAACAAATCCACTAATTCCCCTCACGCCTATTGTCCCCTATTGTAATCGTCTCCACATGCGGGCGGACATAAGGTTCCACTTAGGTCAAATCCTTTACACCTCTAATATGTCAGTAGAACGGGTGCTTACTTGTTTTGAACACTGGTCACAGTTTAAGTCCGACGCGTCCACACGAACTTTACTAATACCGGTCGTAAGTTACGACCGGACTAACCCCGGCTCTTCCTCGGCATTAAATCGTCGGACTTTAAAGCCTAGTTAGGTCGATAGAGTGGTTCACACGGCAAATTTATATCAAACACTAAAACTGATCGATTTAGGTCCGGTTTAAGGACTGATGTCCGAACCGCATGTGGAGCCGATTACAATAGGGTCAATAGGCGTGAGGGGATTTAGTGGATTTGTTTTCTTAATTTCCATGGTATTAGTAATACCGGTAATAACGTCGTGTGGATTTAACCAAGAATTAAGATTGGAAGAGGTTGTAGCCTCCTTCATAAGTGCAAAAAAGAATAGAATCGTGAATGAGGTCATTCTTCTCTAAAGACTATAATTTATTACGAACGAGTTAAAGAGACACTGGCACATTTGAAACAAGATGCGCCCTCACGATTTTTCAAACTTTTTATTTTTGCGTGGTATAAAGCTTTTTATATACATCAGCCCTCACCTGAAATGATTAAGACCAATCGGCGTCCTTAGGGGTAAAACAAAACGATTTTATAATAATAACTCGTTCAGCCGACGACGGACATAGCGTTTAACACAATGTAAAACACACGGAGTTGATTCCGTGGCATGCACCCTGATTGACTGTCGTGACCTATATGGTTTTTAAACTCATTGAGTTCGAGTCTATTGATATTCATGTAATCTAGACACATTTGTGGATAACGTGGCCTACAGATACCTGGATGTATTAGCCTCTTAATTTTTATGTGGTTTTGTTATTTTATGTGTAAATCTATCTCAATTCTTCCAATGGCCTAGCTATAATTTCGAGAAAAATTGAAGAAAGTTTCTTATTTTGTGAAAATGTGCCCCCCTCTCCAGTGCCGCTTCTTTAAACCTCCTTAATTATTTATACCATTCAGTGACAATGAGTTCAGTCTTCCAATAGGAATCTGAACTTACACGGAAGGACGAGTTGTACCTCTTTCAAGGTTAACTAGAAAAACAAATTAATTTGGCATTCAAAACGCCTAATCTTTTGATTATAAAGGATTTCGTTGAATTGTAATATATAGGTACGGTATATGTTCAGGTTGAAGTATATTTAAAAAAGTGCTATTCAAAAAAATAATAACTCAAGGTAATTCATGTATAGACAAGCTTTGTGCCAATATTGTATGAATGAACAAAAAAGACATCAATGAATTGGTTTATAGAATATAATCGGTCTTCATTCATCTTTAGATTGAAAAAACACAATAAGGTATAAGAGGAAGTGGTGCATATTTTACCCATATTCTTTTTATAAGAAGTCTCTAACTTTTATATCAGATATGGAAATGATGAGGGACAATATGTATAGTCTGATTTTTATTTTTTATATACGCCGATTGTCGATGATCGAAAACCTCTGGACGAGGTGTGTTGAGATCAAAACTAAAAAGCCGTATTACTAGCTGAAATGCTCAACTTGTTCAGCAGAATAAGATGCGTTAAACCCAATTTACATGAAACAGGGCCTAGATTTTTCGTATCGAATATGTAAGGCTTCATACCAGATTTCAATGAATATTGTCTTACAGTCTGAGACATGCTATCGATTCCTTTGTTTGGAGACAATCAAAGAAGGGATTAAGTGGCATGAAAATCGAGGCCGGGTGACCCTCTTAATCTGGGAGGATTAGGCCACGTAAATAGTGTAGTTCGTTATGAATTGACCAAAACTTCTAGTACTTAGATAGTTGATTGGAAAAAGACGTCAAAATTATTTATGGGAGCAAGACGAATAAATGTAAACCAACGTAAACGAGGCTTAAACGTAGCAGCTTTTTTAAATTCTCGTGACGAAACATACGGGAATGAAGAAAAATGCATGCAAGCAGTTAGTTGATATAGAAAATCATTAATGGAAAAACAACAACATATGTAGTATTGAAATTCTGATGTTGTTGTAAAAATGGTAGAGGATTCGGATAGTGACATTCTTCCTCGGCCCTTCCAGCAATAAGACAAAAATAATTTTGTGGCGAGTAAAAAATTACTTATTCGTATCATTTTCTTTCTTATGTGAATGCATCAGTGTGTGGAGGTGTGCATTGCCTTGCAGTATTTTCTTCATGAGAATAAGGGAGGTTTTTCATTATGGCCTTAATCTGATCCGATATCGTCACATTAGAATTCTATTGAAATTAGGGGGTAAAGAATACACCCTCTCAGAACGAATGGAATCGTCGACACGCCCCAAAAACTTTAATGCATGACAGGAATAAAAAAAATCCTACTATAACCACTTGAACCACAACCATGTTCATTTGATCGAATAGATTATGTTATATATTGTATCCTTTTGGAATCACAGGGAAATCACTGGTGTTAAAAGCGCTTATGTAAAACAACCTCCAAAGAAAATGCTGAAGCTATGCTTGCAGAATGGACAGAGCTGGTGAATAACCAGATGCTGAAAACATAGCCAACAAATACACGGAAGACTGTGTCTACATACGCCAAGGGAAACACTAATTGGGAAAAGGTAAACTAAATTTAAATTTTGTATCATATTGTTGTTAATCGTGCACGTAAGCAGAGTAGGTTCGAAAAAGTATAATAAAAGATCAACCCTCGAAGGGACATCCGTCGAACGATGGGAACGGGGCTACTCATCAAATCACTACATGGGGACTAGCGACGACATTCGATCCAGTAGGTAAACTCAAGCAGAAGACGGCGGCTGACGCTGTTGTGACGAATTTGTTGTTGTGGTGTTGTGCAATTTATTTGTTTGTTGGTTTGTTTTTTGGTTTTTTTGTTTGTTTGGCTGCGAAACTATTGAACAGAAGTTTCCAAAACCATTTAAAATTAATATACATGAGAAAATAGGTTTTACGCTATCTATATGGTGTTTATGCAGAAAGTATTTTCCAAGAGTTAAGATTTCTCTTTTTTAATTTACCTGTAGATATGTTTAAATGCAGATGTGGAGGAACTGTACGAAGGCTTGTTTAAAACTGAAATAGTCAAAAGTGACTACGGAAATACATGATGAAGGAGCTATCGATGATGATTTTTTGGGCGATAAATAACATTTACATGGTGTGCGCCTGAAAGGTTTGATAAGAATGACAACGAAGTAGAAATGCTATGTAAGTACAAATACACACACACACACACACATGCGCGCGCGCGCGCACACACACCACACATTATATATATTTATTATATACAGGGTGAGTAAAAAAAGTAGACCCTGATTGTGTCTGCCATTTTTCATATTTCGCGCTCTGTTCACGGATTCAGAGTGAAATGAACGGCGGTTCATGGAGCAAATCAATGTCCAGAAGGAAATCAGGAGTCAGATCAAGAGAACAAAAGATTTAGGAACTGTTAGCCTCGCAACAGATGCTTCTCTTATGTTTACATGCACTCACAAGTTCATTTCTGTTATGGTTACCACCCAAATTGCCATTGCTTTCTCTACAAAAGGCCCTAATTCAACCGTAAATTTCTACATTAACGAGCGACTCAGTCCATTAAATTATGCATTACTGGATGCTAGACCTCTGCATACCATTCAGCAAGAAGAATCCACAAGTTGACCACGGATTTTTCGAGCTACTGAAGCATGAAGACAAACGATGAGTTCCGATCCCCTCTGGAAAACTGGCTTTCTTGTCAAAAATATTCCTATGGGGTGGGGGTGTAAAAATTGTTCTTTAATTATCAGTAGTAGCATCGCAACCTTTTTTGTCTTGATATTGTGCTGATTTGTATCTTGAAGAAAATTTTAACACAAATATAGCCAGGAAGTTCCAGTTTCTACTATTTTTCAATTTTAACTTAGACCGTCACTTGTTTTACCTTTTCCCCAAACACTTTTCGGCCAGAGGGTGCCCGACCAGATCAATTTAGTGTGTGTTTAGAGTGACATAAGCGGTTTTACATATGATGCAGGACTTTTCAGTCAAACAACAAATTAACTCTCTTCGTTTTGGAAGAGTTGCTTTTTAAATTTCGGGTAAGAGGTGATCCCACTTCTTGCCACTGTTGACCTTTGTCTGGTATGCCCTATGTCATGATTGTATTTTGTGTATTTTACAGACTATAGAAAGAAATAACATTAAAGAATGTGGAGTTATGAGTATTCAGCAGAATTGCTGCCTTATACTCTACGATAAGTCCATATTGGTTGGCTCGCGATTGTGCATTACAATTGGTTCCATTGACAGAGCTCTCGTGATTCTTAAAGAGGTGGCAGACGGATACAAAACTTTCTTCAAATGGTAACGTTGGATATTAATTGATGCAGAGTGTGTAAAGTCCAACTCGTTAAGAAATTCGCGGAAAACATGAACATAACTTTCAATATTTGGTTAAATTCTTAAAGGTTGCCTTTGCATGGTGTCATTATACATTTTCTGCAAATTCGGTAAAATATAATGCTAGTTATTTGTTGTTCTGTTTTACCAAAAATTATAAATTAATTTACGGTTTACTTAGTTTTTAAAGCTCTTGATATGTTTGCCTCAAAAAACGTGAATTTGGTTTTCAGCGCGAAATTTGGATATAATTCTTAATGCGTGGAAATGTGCTTTTTAAACATGCAAGACATGTGATTGTTTTATGTTTGGGGATAAGTGTAGACTTATATGACTGCTTGATGGCAATAATATTAAGAACGATATTGGTGAATATTATATTGGCAATATAATATGCGCGGTTGTGTCGCCCAAAATGATTGTAGGTAATCGTTTTTTACCTTCCTTTATGCACATGCTACCGAAGAAATTCGGACCCACCACCTTACCGGGGAGGATAAGCCGCAAGTTGAGCTATGTTGTGTGTTGGGGAGGGGGGGGGGTGAGCCTCCCTTACTTTACTGGTGTAAATAGGTACCCAAAAAGTGCTATTATCAGGAAAGTTTTTCATGGTATTAACCTGGATCTTCATTTAAAGGTACATTTTATGTGTTACTTTCTTATTTTGGCCAAAAATACGATACAAAATTGTTTGCGTGACTTCTTAGCTAAAAATTCAAAATTCCAATTCAACAAAGCAAAAAGTTTGAAAGGGATTGAGGGTGCTTTAGTGTAATATTCTTAATCGGATATTCACCATTATGTAAACGCGATCCAATCCGATATATTCAGGTAAATATGTAGTTATATAATAAAATATGCGGTAATAGATGAAGACCAAATACCATTCATATTACAGAGATTCAAAGCCCTATTATTTGGACAGAAGGTTGTTACAGAAATGGAGATTTCAACACGGGAGAGCTTAGATTCTAAGCTAGCTAGTAAGTATTTTCAATCAGTGTATTAATTGCTAATATTAAACGAATTGTCTCACAATTACAGACTAAAGGAGTATTAGAATCGAACCTATTGCTAATAAAAATTAAAATGATCAGCTTCTAAGTTTGAGTTGACCAATTAAACATATTTAATGAATTCCTATGTATTGGTGTATGTAAAAGAGGTTCATGTCAAAGCTACACGAAACAAAAATAGGGGCATTGTTTAGTAACTTATAACGTTACATGAAAAGCTTCTTTCATCGAGTGAATTTTATTTTCACAAAACTCCATCTTTATCTACCCATGTGCTTCAGGTAATGCTTATAATCCTTGTAATTATGCCTAACGTCCCGAGAGGAAAATCTACGATCACCGCCAAAAAGGAAGGTAGCGTATTTGTGTTGTTATAGATCTATAGGGGGCAATTTCCCCTAAAATAAAGCAGGGGTCACTCCGTGCTTTTTTCAAAAGTGCCATTTAAAAGGGACACAGCGATTTTGCGATCCCGAAACATCGAAGAAATCATCCAAAATCTCTAGTTGGTATTTTTGGTTCATGGCATAGATGTGGCTACATATCCTGCAAGTGGGGTTGGCTTGAAACTCAGTGTATAAAGACAAGACAGTACTTTTTTTATCTGATTCTGTACTTTCTCTTTGCGTATCAAAATTCAGACTTGCGATCAAAACCTTTCCGTGTGAAATATCCCAGATTATAAGCGTACTATCGTGCACCGTGATCTCTATCCTTGGACTATTTTAAATCTATAAGACTTGTTAGCGGGACACAAAACTTTTTCTGGACTAAAATTAATAAGCTGTAAAAAGACTTATTTAAAATAAGTCATTAAGATTTAAAACAAAATCTAAAATGACTTAAACTCAGTATAAGCAAATGAGAGATTATGTGTAAGTCTAAGGAACCTTATTTTCAAATCCAAAAGTTGTCCCGCGAACAAATTTCTTAGATTTAAAAAATAAGTCCAATGGATTTAGAGAGTGACCGTACAGTTTGACCTCAAACACAAATATTATTGATCTTGTTTATTTTGTATGGTGAAAAACAGTGGTCGGATTTAAGGAAAAGGGCCGCTGTCAGCAGCTTACGTCAAGAAGGCAACGCAATATCGCACTTTAGTGCGATTGAAGGTGGGTCAAGGGGCCTGAGCATGCTGAGAGCAAATTTTTTTTTGGGGGGGGGGGGCTGTCAGCAGCTGGCTGTACACTGCTGACTTTAAGTTATCAACAGTTTCATGTATTGGCTTAAACTTCATTTTTAGTTAACTTGTTTTGTTTTCTTATTTTGAGACAAAATCCAGTAGGAGGTGACGTTTGTGTGATTTTTCCGACGAATTTAAATTTCCTATACTTCGTACTCAAACTGAAATTTCACAAATTTTCAGATGAGCCTGGCATTATGACGTCACCCGGCAAGCAAGGGCCTGGGAATGTTGTACTTATTTTGGTAGCACTAGAATATATCCATTGATACTAAAACCAAGTTCATTGGGGTTTCCGTATGGAAAGTTATGGGGTTTTTTGCAATGCCGGGTTAGGACTAAGAAATAATCATAATTGAATTCTTGTGCGTCTTGTGTATGATGAAGAGTCAAAAAAAAAACAGTGTTAGGAGTGGGATGTGAGCCCGCCCTCCGCCCCCTAATTTGGAGGAACCCATAATTCCTCTGACACGGGCTATAGCCCATGTAAAGGTTAAAAAAAAACAGTACACAGAAGACAGTCCCGACCCAACTCTTCCCGACTACACAAGACCGCAAATTTTTTTTCAAATCGGCTACAGGTTTGTTCATTCAAAATTGCAAAATTTACAATTTTTATCCCGACCAGGGATGATTGTCTGCCGAGTTTTCCCGTCGTCAACGAGACCAAGGGATGCTTGATGAAACGCCTAGCAGTAGGCGACAGCATTCATGTAATCAAACAGGATCAAACATGTTTAATGGCGACGCACTTTTTAAGTCCCCGATCAGACGCCGACCTTGAAAAAGACGGCACAAGTTGTGACATCGCTGTCAAGACTGGTTCGTCGATTGGTCGCCCGAGTGGTTAACGCCCAACAAATATTACAGTAGAAGACAACCGCGACGCGACCCCAAACCTCTTCCCAACCTATACAAGACCACATTTGTTGTTCAAAATCAGCTGCGGTCTCGTTCAACTGGAGAGAGATGCTCATCGCCTAGTACTAGTAGTAGGGGTACAGGCACAAGTTGTGACATGCTGCTGTCAAGACTGCAAGATCGGCGGACATATCTTCTGTGTCGCCCGTTAGTCGCCGATTAAGATGTCCAGTGGCTTGCATATTATCTCCCGCGGGAGCAGGATCCATTGCCGACCACTTTCCAACTGCACACAACCACTCATGATGCCCGCCAACTCATCGGCTACGCTTCCAAACAAGCTCATGTGATTCAAGCCGACCTTCCCGATTCCAAAAGCGCCACCGATTTTTTTTTAAGCTACAGAAAAAAAACTCGTGGCGGGTTTTTTAAAATTGCCACGTGTTCCGCACACAAGACTGCAAAAAGACTGTACAGGACAGTATCAGACTTGGCCAACCAAAAACCACATATGAAAAAAGAAAAAAAAAAATACTCACGATCTTCGAAAAATGACCAATCGGCACCAGGTCCTGAAGCAGTTTGGAAGTGGTTTTCTAGCCCAAATATTCGGTATACTACAGAAGAATTGTACAGAACAGTCCCACGACTTGCCAAAAACTACACATGGAAAAAGAAAAAACGCTCATGATTTTCGAAAACTTGCCAATCGGACCAGTCTTGCAGCAGTCTGGAAGTGGTTTTCTAGCAAAAATAAATCGGCTGTGTGACTGAGCCTTATAGCCGAAGGTTAATCTGTGTGATCTGTGCCTAAGACACCGCCCGGACAATGTGTTTGATACTCAGTAAAGAATTACAAGTTTCTACCTGACATTGAGATATAAGTACGTTTGTAAGTTTACCAAAAAATGTAAAACAAACGTGGGACCTTTAAAAAATTTTGAAAAACTAACAACATTATACACTCATTTTAAAGCCCTTAAAAAAGTGTAAATTTAAAACACTACTGTTATACCACTCAACCCAAAAATGTCAGTTAGAAACATGTAATTCTAAAACCCACGAATATTGATGTGAGGTGTTCTATTATAAGATACGCGTTGAAGAAAAAAAAGATCGACGTTTGTTAAACAATTTTGAACAGTGTCTTTTGCCCAAGAAATGTGTGTAAGATACACAGCCCAAATTGGAAATCAAACCTTTTTACGCCAATACTCTGCTATTCATTCTAACAGTAAAATTTCAGTAAAAAACTCTTGGAAACAATCCGTGAAACGAAGTAGACAAAAACACAAAAAATAACGTAAACTATAAGGTAATAGGATTCTTAATGAGCACAGTGAAGGTATTATAATTTTTTGTCAAAAAAGCTTTGTCAGGAGTGGATTCGAACCCACGCCTCCTTTTGGAGAACAGGAATTCTCACACAATGAGCTAACTTTGTATAGCCGAAAAATAACCCTGAGTAGTTGGCGGCTTTAGACCGCTCGGCAATCCTGATACATATTACACCTACTAAAACAAGTGATGACAAGAAAGACAGCACGTTGTTGACAACTTTGATCAAGTGTCGTTTCTGGGTTTTTTGTCAAGAAGAAAAAAAATTAAATTTGCGTACATTTAACGTCTAATACTAATTCAAGCTATTTAACAGTTGGATTCAACAGAAAATTTTTGCGCAAATTTTAAATGGGACCACGGAAGTACCTCTAGAAATCCAAATGTGGAGGAATTCACAAGAACTAAAACGATGGAATCTTGTGCAATTATGTGTATATGAAGATGTAAAGTTATAAAAAATTACTGTGCTAGTCCTTGATAATAGCGAATTAGCGCTATTAGCGGTTTTACCTTATACGTACTGCAAGATGCAGTAAACTGTCTTTGGGCCAAATAACGAGTTAGCAATTTTCGTCATAGTAGGTAGTATTAAAAAGGAGGTATGATTTTATATTTTGGATGTGCATCTTTCAACGCTTTTCTTTGGGCAAAAACCAGAAAAGACACTTGATGAACATTATCAACAAAAGTCTCGGCCTCTTTCATCAGTCACAACACTTTTCATTACAATGGAACATCAAATATCGTTCATTGTGTCCAGGATGGCAAATAGTATAAGGGCGCCAGATCCAAAGAATAGTCCTTATATATGCACAGAGCTAGCGCCCTTATCAAGGATCCTGGTTCTCCCAATGGAGGTAGTTGGTTCGAATCCCACTCTTGACACAACTTTTTCGTCAAATTTAGATCTTAATGTATTCGAGGAATTCAAGGAGTCCTCAGTCTACATCTGTCTTTTTTCCCTTCTACTTTGTTTTATTGATTTGGTGTAACACCAGAGTTTTAACTTTAACTGTTAGATTAGATGACTAGTATTGACGTAAAAAAGAGGTTATTTATATTTTTGGCCTTGACTTTCGAACGTATTTCTTTGGGCAAAAAACTGAAAAGACCACTTGATGGAAAATCACAACAAACGTGCTCGGCCTTGTTTCATCAGCACTTTTCATTGCAATAGAACATCACATACTGATATGTGTAAGGATGCCCAGCAGAGTTTCTAAAGGCGTCAGACTCAAAAATATTACCACGGGTTGCAAGGCTAGCACGTTGTCAGGGCGTTTCTGGCCTCCAAATGGAGGCGTGGGTTCGATTCTCACCTCCTGATACAAATATTTTCATCTTACGTACCCTGAATGAATTAAGAATCCTTTCTTCTACTTGACTGATTGGTAACACCAGAGCTTTCTTTGAATAGAGGGATAGTATTAACTGTTTGAAATGATGACTAGTATTAACCTAAAAAAAGAGGGTTGAGGTTATATTTGGCTATGCACCTTTCAACGCATTTCTTTTGCAAAAACCTAAAAAAAACACTTGAACAAAATTCTTAACAAACGCCAGGCATTCTTGCATCAGTCAACACTTCCTACAATTAACATCCCACATGTCGAACATGTGTCGGATGGCCGAGCGGTCTAAGGCGCCCGACTCAAGGATATACTAGCACCACAGAACCGCTGCCAAAATCGGTGTACCACGATTTTTCATGGGATAGGAGATTTGAGTCCATGAAAGACGAGGTTTAGAACTGAGAACGGACTTAGCCTACACAGAGCTAGTCCGTTGTCAGAGGTTTTTTGGTATTCAAATGGAGGCGTGGTTCGAATCCCACTCCTGACACCAATTTTTCATCTTAACGTCCCCTGAGAAATTAAGATCCTTCTTTACTTGTTTGATGATTTTGTAACACCCAGAGATTTACTTTAAAGGTACCAGGAAAGAAATGCAAAAATTAGAATTGATGTGTTTGTGTAAGTTACAAGGAGGGAAAAAAGGGGGACGAGAAAGCTTTCAACTTTGGGTTGGTGAGGACATAATTTAGTGAAACTTTTGATTTTTCAGAGAGTAAATAGAAAAATTCTAGGTGCTGGTGAGAATCTATTCATGGCACTGACTGAAAAATCAATAGTTCACTAATGATGTCAACTGGTAGTGTATTCTTTTTGTGGCCCTGCTTATTGGAATGGAAATGCCCTGTAAAGATTTGGAGTAGGTTTATCATCTCATTTCCTGAAGACCTTTAACTGTTTGAATAGTTGAGAAGTAGTATTGGCGTAAAGGTTGGATTTTCTATTTTGGATGTGTATCTTTAACGCTTTCTTTGGGCAGAAACCTAAAAAGACACTTGATCAAAATCTAACAAACGTTCGGCATTCTGGCATCGTCAAAAACTTTTATTACAATATAAAACAATGGCGACAGTGTGTCAAGTTGCCCGAAGCGGGTTAAAGCGCCAGGACTCAAGGGGACGATTCTGGAGAGTTAGGCCGAAATCATGCTCCAGGAGTATATATTTTCAAATCGTTCTTCATAGGGGCGTATTCATTATTATGTGTGCGCCTTTATTCTGTTAATGTGATACTGTAGTTCGAGGTAGTATATGTGCAATATTTTGGCGCGGGAATGTGCACTTGGTGATAAAAAGCATGAATTTGCCACATATCTTGGACATGACTAAGAAAGAATATATAGCTATAGGGGCATCGCAGATGTCATCTGATAAAATGGCTGAATTGACTATGAGGTGTAGACTCTCAATTTGGAATTAGATGATTCAAATAGTGCTTTTAGGATTCAAGCATGGGCATATGATGCACATTGGAGGGGTTTTTAGAAAGACTTTGACAACAAAAATGGCCGCATCATGAACAGCTATCTTTAATATTTGCATTAAATAAATATGTCGAAAGTCTTTTCTGTAAAACCAATAAAGTCAAAACATAAGTTTTTATTTTAGAGCATTCAAAATTTGTTGCATGACAACAGTGGTGGCCAGTTTCAAGATGGGCCCCATTAATTACTCTTTATAGTCTGTTGTAAACCGTACCTTTGATTATAGAGGTTCATAAAGTCTGTCACACATTAGGGTAGGCCTTATGCCTTAGAGGGTTTTAATTTAAAAGACATTATAAGAGTATGTCTGATATAACGTGGTTTTTCACTTACAACATGCTACACTGATGTTATGAGTGTGGTTACTGTGGAGGAGATACGTTCCATCCTTAGTTAGGTGAATGAAAAGATATTTTGGAATACTACAAGAAAACTAACAAAGCCAAACCATACCAAGTGGTTTCCCAGGAAGACTTCTTTAAAAGGCAATTTTTTTTTTCAAACTGAATGTGATACATCTTGAGCCAACTTGGGGCAAACATGGGGCTCAACCAGTTTAAGCTACATGTCAGAATATCATGGAATGGGAGGAAGTTTCTAGTCCATTACAAAGAAAAAAAAAATAAAGTAAGTAAACCAGAGCGCTTAGTGGTCCTGATTTGTATAATCGACCAGCACCTGAGAGGCGTCATCAGGCTCGGAAGGGAACTCTTAATACCCAGAAAGATGTTAGAGCAAAAAGATGGTTCTTCCTCCAATGAAGTCAGCACTCACTAAGCATATCAAGAGTGCCACCTATCAAGTTGGTTAATGTTGGGCTCAAATGATGATTGCATATCCTGAGCTTCCATGTCCAAGTGAATGGGCGTGGACTAGAAATGAAAAGACGTATTGGGAAATAGTCTGGACAACCCTTCCAGAAGCTATAAAAGTATGCCAGACTTCAAGTGTGGTTGTAAGAAGGGTTTTCAGATGCTCGTCGGTGCAGATTGTAGCAGACTTGAAAAAAAGCAACATCAAAGAGACACCTGCTCGGATATAGATGTGCTCTTCGGTATTTACCTTCAGATGCTGACTGCACTTTTCTGGTAATTAGTTTATAACAACATCTTATCGAAGAACCTTGATGAACATGCTGCACTCGTCAGTCAAACTGTAGTTCTCAGTCGCATGCAAACTGTAATCAGATGTTTTGGATAAGAAGGCGGAACACCGTCGGCTGGAGCGCAGAGTTTTCACAGACTGGGCTCACGGTATGCAAGGAAGCTTACAGGGATCAGTGTTTGAAATACAACTCTCTTCGTGCTAAAAATAGCGCCCTCACCAAGGCAGCTGCAAGCCATTTTGTTTTGTCGAAGAAATGCAATTTTACTGCCAATTTTTATCACATTTTTTGAGGGTGGTCTTTAATTTGTGACAGTGTAATGTGTCGTATGAACAGTCGAGCATCTCGGTTTTTGTCAGTGGTGTTTGTGGCCGTATTTGTGCATATTCTCTTGGACCTGGATGGACATCACCGGAAGGCGTAATATGGAGCAGAATTCTGCACCCTACACGAAAAACGTGTGATGAACGATAGGGGAAAGAGTGTTAGTTAACATACCCAGAGATACTGAAAACCAAAAGCTCGGTGTTGTAGGAGTGGTTTTTTACCACGACTTTTTCTGACAAATGCACGATCCGTCCTTAATAAACAAGACGAACTTGAAAGTGCTTTACGACAAGGTAAGTCAGATATTGCAGGTGTTACCGGAGTCCTGGGTAACTCCTGACACCCCCCTGAACTGTACAATATGAGGATACAACGTTTTTAATAAATTTCGTACACACGCCCGGCCCCCGGGGGGCACCCGGGGGGGCCCAGCCACCGGGGGGGGGGGGGGGGGGGGCCGCGGGGTGGGGAGCGGGGGGTGGGGCAGACGCCAGCGACTGTGGGGGGGGGGGGGGGGGGGGGGGGGGGGGGGGGGGGGGGGGGGGGGGGGGGGGGGGGGGGGGGGGGGGGGGGGTGGTGGGGGGGGGGGGGGGTCCCGGGCGGGCCGGACGGTCACCCCACGAAGTGCGCAGACACGGGGGGGGGGGGGGGGGGGGGGGGGGGGGGGGGGGGGGGTGGGGGGGGTGGGGGGCCGACGGGGGGCGGGGGGCGGGCCGCGGGCCGGGGGGGTTGGGTGGGGGGGGGGGGGGGATTTCACACCACCCCAGCGCCCCTGACTCCATGTCCTAACAAAAAATCTAAAGGTAGAGGAAAATTCGAAATACAGTACATCGATGGAAGTAAGCTGGCTGCTAATTTCTCACCCAAAACTGCCAAGAAATGTGTTTCCGTACGATGTCATTTGTGCAGTGTATATTCAACCCGAGTCACCTTATCAGGAATGTTAGTTCACATATTGTAGCACCAGTGACTATTTACGTTCAAGAAAGTCTCAAGCTGGATTTCTCATCATGGGTGACTTCAATCGGAACTGATTAAAACACTTTGTTTCGGAAAAGACTGACACAGTGGTCAATAGGCCAGGCCGACAAGAGAGGGTGCTATTTGATTATTTTTTAATTATTACAAATATTTCTGATCACTCTCGTGCACGGTTATTTTTCTCCAATAGGTCGTAGTAGGGACCACAATTGTGTCAGATGGATCCTAAAGTCTTCGCACAACCACCTAGTTAATGTTACACAAACCTACATGGTTAACCCCCCCCCGCCCACATGACCGAACGTCCCAACCCTCACGCCCACAGCAGGCCCGCGTGGTCAGTGGATCCAAAGACAATTATGGACAGAAGTATTCACTTCCACAGACATTCAAACAAAGCAAATGCCTTACGGTATGACAAGATACCCACAGTGAGCGCGTATGACCACGTTTTTTTTCCACTAAAAAGGTCCGGTTGCATAAATCGTGATAAGCCCTGGATGACAGACAAGGTCAAGAACTCATTGGGCTTAGAACAGAAAGCTTTGTGATGGTATACTAAACATAGAAAGTAACTTAGAAATCAGGTCATAAGAGAAGAATTAAAAAAGCGAGGAAAGTGCGGTATAAGGTTGAAAATAGAGAAAACATCTGAGGAAGTTGAGCCTGGGAAATGGCACATGAAATAAGATTTATTTGCAATATGCAAAAAACAAGACCATACTAGTCACTCTGTGCCTGATTTGATCGTGGTGATCATGTGGCAGTTGCAAATGCAATCAATTCACTTTAGCCAAGTTCTACAAGCACAAAAGCCCTTGCATTTGGATGAGCTCCCAGCTATCTTTCCTAGCACAGAACCCACCTAATTCCAGCAGGGAATTATGAAGAATTTGAAAAAGATGTTGCTTCAAAGGCGGAGGACCCGTAATGGTTCAACCCGGCTCTGAAAGAGTTTGCGTACAACTGAGAACCAATCACTGAGATTATTAAGTTACATTCTTTAAGAAGGTAAAGTGCATTCTCAGTGGAAAGAAGCCACCGTTGTCCCCATCCCAAAGCAGACACCTCCTTCACTCGATAAATTCGGCTGTGTCGCTTAATCTAGTAATAGCTACGGTTGCGAGGGGAAGGAATTTCGAAACTTGTTGTTGATACAGTCAACAACATATCGATGAGCGACAATACGGAAATCAGAAAGGAATGTCTACCACACACTGCCTGATTGATGTGTATCACCACCTTGTCGGGCGCGGAGAAGTTGGGTAATATTGGCACGCTCATATTGACTGACTTCTTCCAAGCCTGTGATTCCATAGACATAAGATTGCTTTAACAACTTCTTCAGATGGGTGGTATCACCGGCGATCATACAGTGGGTGGTAGATTTCCTTGCAGGTAGAAAAACAAAAGGGTTCAAGTACATATTACAAGCTGCGTTGTTGAATGGACAACGTATTAGGGTGGTGTTCCTCAGGGAACAAAATTAGCCAAAATCATATTTCTCGCAACAATCAATAGTGCCCAGGCTGAGGACAGAGATACAGAGATCCAGGTTTGGAAATATGGGATGATTTAACGCTGGGTGAGAATATTACCAGAGGGATGCAAGGTAGAATCCAAACAAAGCCTGACTCTCGCAATTCATGGTAATGGTGTAATAAGTGAAAGTTGAATCCATAAAGGTGCCAGTTTTGCAGATTTTATTTTGGTTAGGAAAAACCTCACCTGCATTGGACCTCTGTATCTCTGACCATCAAATGGCGAGAGTCAATAAAGTTAAATTATGGGTGTAATATACAAAGACGATTTAAAGTGGGACGAGCAAGTATAGTAGGTAAAAAAAAGCAGGTAGAAAAATTGTTCATGCTTCGCAAGTTAAGAGAAGCAGGAAGGACTTAGTAAAGAGAGCTTATCATGTTACAAAGGTTACATTCGACCAGTGATCGAATATGCTGCGCCTGTTTGGAATGCCAAGGCTCACTCAGAAACAGGAGCACAAGTGAGAGAATCCAAAAAGAGTGCCTGCATATGCATCTTGGGCAAACGGTATACAACATATACCGATGCACTTGATGTTTTGCAGATTGAGACTCGGAAAGATCGTAGAACTCAAATACTGCATTTCATGTGACTAAGAAAGCAATTACCTCCGAGAAAGAAAATTCTCCAATGGTTTCCTGTAATGATAATGGGTCAACAATGAAACGCAGGAAAACATCCAAATTGGGTCATTTCAGATGTAGGACCAAACGGTTCAAGTGTAGTCCTCTACCATATTTAATTTCATTGCTAAGACCCCAAATTTATATGCAATAATTCTGTGCATGTGGGTACTTCGGCGACTCGTCATCTAGGTCTGATATTAATGGGGGTATGATCGTTTTATAACTTATTTTTGATTTTGGGTTGTTGATACATTGTGATATGTACTGGTTGTGCGAGTGGTTTGGGGGAGTGTGCATGTATGGTGTAAGTGTGTGGATTTTGTTTTGTGTTTATGTGTGTGAGTGTGTGTGAGAATTTATTAGTGTGAGAGGGGTGTGTTTGTGTGTATATGGAGTGATGTTTATGTATGTACTGTATATAAGATGTGTGCTTGTGAGGGAGAATAATTGTGGGGTCGTCCGTGTTACAGTTAGAGTGGGGATGTGGATGTGAGGGTATGTGAGTGCTGTTGGGTTGTGTATGTGTGAGATGTTTGTGTGGTGGTGTTTATGATTTTATTTTTTAAGATAAATTAGTTTTGGGTTATTTATTTTAAGGATTATTTATGCCAGAGCTTGTTTATATATATGTATGTAGATTTGAATGTTTAATATTGTTAAATGTTACCCAATCAGTTATTAGCTGCCATGTGACATTATGTTGATAAACCAAGAATAACCAAGGAACCAACTAAAGCCAAGGGACGTAGCATAGAACCAGGCTTACTACATGGAAAAGCATGACCTTTGCCTGTAGGTTAGCAATTTAAAACTTATAGAGTGAACAGTAGTCATCCCGCAACTGAAGAACTCAAAAGCTGGACACACCCTCCCTCCACTTATAGCCCTTATATCCAATCTTCTATTTTGTGGAAAGGTGATTGAAGCCTAGTAAATCCGTTGTAACTACTTCAGCGACCCAATGCCCCCGATTATCAGCAGTTCAGCATGCCGTCAATTTCACAGTACGGAGATCGGTGTCACTGTTAACAACATGACCACAAACAGCTCTTACCGTCTAAGGAAGGCCATGGAATAAATGGGAAAAAAGCATTTGAAGCTGGTTCTTTTTACTTAGATGACCGAAATCAATCTATATCGGTCAAAGGTGCGCATCAGATCATGTGGTGGTAGATGGTGGGGAGTTCCACATAGTCTGTTACTGGATGTATTGACTTCATCTTGTTCATTGCCACCCACTACAGGATATCATTACTGCCCATTGATGTTCATTTTGCGTTTACCAGTTTTACGCCGATGACACCTAGCTCTATCTGTCTTCCACCCTTGGATTATGGTGCAGCCATAAATAAGATTGAATCATCTATTGCAGTCATCAGTTTCCTGTGTAAATCCAACAAGCGGATATTATAATTTACAAGGCGTGCAGAGAATGTTGTGCTTTCGGCTACTCATTCTTTTCCAGATCGACTGGTACCATTACGACAATTTGACGGACAACCCTCCTCCATAGAACGGGAATGTTGAAAATGAACGCTCTACAGCACACCCAATTGGTATAGTGAAAATGCACGTAACTCGACATTGTGAAGTCATAACTCCCAACAGAAGCCTGTTTTGGATATAGTAATTCTGCACCAAATGTAAATACATTTGTTATCTTTCTATAAAGACCAAAGTATTATGCTGTTGTAAAATTTTCATGTAAGTACCTGCAGCTTCAAAATTATTACTTTTTTGACCGCCTTCACAGGCCGAACATGAGGGCCTATTTACTAAGCACTTGTATCTTCGTTCACTAAAGTATCTGTTCAGGTAGTTGCATTATACCCTTCTGAAAATTCGACCCAATTTTTTTAAAACAATCTTAACATTTTTACTATAGGTACCTTGTGCAATATCATAAAAAGGTTAATAACCCCACCCGGTCCAAGCATAATCACTCCATGCTTATGCATACGCACTGTTTTAATGATTGGCTCATGGTCATTGTTGACGCTCCCATATCAACATAACATGTTTAACGCATCCATTTACATTTAAGGGGTTTAATATACGTACTTTTGAGGATGTTGGCAGAAATTTTGAAAATGTTTGACTTTATTCACATTCATCATTGGAAATGTTCTGTTAGACTCAAATAATCATTCGTTTTGATACCACTTTTTACCGATTTGTTTTCTTTCTTTTTATTAACCAGCTATGTGGTATTTGCTTTTACAGCCTGCTTTGTCCTTTTTAACGTTTGTGTAGCTATAATTGGGGGAATATCGTTTATAAGCCCCATCCCCGTGCTTATTTCTTTCCTTCAATTTATAACCATCTTAGGGTTTTGTACGCCCAAAAGAATATTAAGATACAGTTTCGAGTTCGAGTGCCGACTTTAAATGTTATACTTTCTGATTGCCTTTTTTCTTTTTGCTTTTTGATCTTGCCTTAAGGGTAACTTGTTTTGATTTTTAATTATAATTTAATGTGTTTGTTTTTTATAGTTTATTTGGAACTTTTGTAACTAATTGAGACAAGAAAAAAGAAAACTTTCCCGTGTCTCGTTCCCATAGTTTTTTGTATTTTTTAATGATTTTTGGTTAAAATTGTAAATGTCCTTAGTTTGTTGTATTAATTTAGAAAAAAAAAAAAGACCGTAGAATGTTTTTCCTCTTTGAGACCTTTGAGCGTGCATGACTGAACAAATCCGAATGCACTAAACTTCATAAATGTTACTTGTCGTGAATCTTCAACCTAATCAATTAATTTATTTATACCAATGTGCCAACTAATCCAAACCAATTCACCTGTTGCAGAGTCAGGAAAAACAAGATCTTCCCATTGTTGAGGATATTGCTAAGAGTTCGTCCCTTATTGCTATAGCTTGTATCTATACCCGAATTGCAGTAGTAGTGTTGAAAACCCTTTTCATTTACCCAATCAGATTGCTATTACTGATGCAGAAATCTTTTCTTGGGAAAAACAAGGAGGACAATAGATCCTTATTCAGAGAATCGGGCGTGGCGTGAACTGAACAAATCCGAATCAATGAAACTTACTAAAGAATGGATAGGGCTCTATATAAAAAAAAGGCTGCTTGAATGGTTTTAGTAGAGATGCAATATTGTCCTGAAGTCCTTTGCCCTTGTGGCAGCTATTGCCCTACGCTACATGCATATCTTTTTTTCTTCATAGAAGGTGATTTCCTCTTCCCAGTGAAGTACGGTATGATCTTACGCGCCCAAACTTCACCTGGACTTGCAGTGCCTTTGCTGTCATGACTCTGTTTTGCTGTTTGATTCCCAATCACGTCCATAGTCCTCCCTTTTCTGCAATAGTTATTGAAACAAATACGGTGCTTGCGCAAAGCGGCTAGTCTTCTGCATACTAGTTATTTATTTTCGTGAACAAAACAATGTTTATAGCATACTTACATATCCACCCCTTTCCATAAAATGTAATTGTACGGGCCAAAACTACGTCCACGTGCCTGACTATTAAACAACAACATGGCACAGAAAAACGTCGAAAAAACTCCAAAAGATGCTTAAAGTACCTCAACATCAAATGCTGTATTGGAATTAGAGAGGAGCCCCTTGACTTTAATACCCCGTCCTCAAGTTTCTGAAAAGTCGTTACTTTTACTGAAAAATACGGTCTGCGTACAAGCGATGCTCTCCTCGTCCGAGTAGTTTGTTTATGGCACGCTCCACGTCTCAATCATTGCGAGTTTTCCCGCGCATGTCGAGTTTCCACTCGCGTGTATCGCGTTTTTCCTCGCCCATATATCGAGTGTGCCGGCGTATATGTCGATTTTCACGGCTATCTGTCGCAGTTTTGCCCCTCTATATACATCGAGTTTTGCTCTCTATTTGTGAGTTTGACATAAATCATGTCCAGATTTCCTTCATGTCCAGCAAAAAATCATGCCGAGTTTCAAAATCTCGACATGATTTTTTTCGTTCAACATTAGGAAACCTCGACCTGATTTTTTTCTGGACATGAGGTAAACTGGACATGATTATGTCAAACTCCCCATATAAAGAGCCAACCGATGTTAAGAGCAAACTGGACAGATAGCGTGTAAACTCGACATAATAACGCTGCACACTCGACATAGAGCACACTCGAGTTTGCCATGTTTGGAAAAAAATCATGTCGAGTTTGCTCATGTTGAGAAAAAATCATGTCGATTGCTCATGTTTCAGAAAAACTCATGTCCAGTTTTTTAAAACTCTGCATGATTTAAGTCTGACTGATTTTATTCTGGACATGATTTATGAAACTCGCACCTAGAGTTCAAACTGGATAGGCAACGCTGTAAACTCGCATATAGCGGGGTAAACTCGATATACAGCGCCTGAAACTCGCCATGATTTGATACGTGGGAGCGTGCCAATTTTTGCATGATGCTTGCTACATGTACCTTCACGCCTTCGGTTACGGCGGTCCGTTGAGTATTTCCCACGTTTAGTCGTGTGCCAGACTGCGACAGAGATTATCTAAATTGGTACCTGCGCGAGAGACAACGTTACCATTCCGTCATAGCGAATGTGTTTAAGGAAACTTAAGCTTACAATATTCTCCGGAAAAACGAAGGGGTTCTATGGAGGTTTTTACACCAGAGGGTCCCATTACTAGTTTTTGATTTTGAAGATGTTCCGTGTTGGGTCTGAACCTCTAGACTAGCGAGAAAATTGCACGTTTTGTCGGGATGCTTCGGTGCTCGCAGACACGGAAAAGTGAACACGCAATCCTCTACGGGTACATCCATTTTTCCATAATGCCTTTCGATATTTTTCCAGTTTTGAGAATTTTCAACACTTTTCACTTACGCAAAACTTTTTTTTTTCAATTTTCAAACATGGGGAAAAGGGAAAGGGGACGAATACGTACTAACCGACCGCCGTACCTTCGGCGTGCGTCGTGGGTTTTGCATAGGATTCACCCTCGTGCTGGAGGTCACTTCGTGATCAGTATGTTTATGCATTACGTCATATCGCCAGCGCTCGCCGGCGCGCGGTCAATTGGCTGAGAGAAATATGTATAGACGGTGTTACATCATCCTAATTATAGGTTGTCACTGCTCGCGTGAAAACTTGTTGTACATGCTCTGAGGCCATCCATGATCATTGTCAATTCAGTTTTTCATCCGCAAGGCCTTAAGCATGGAACCTTGGGTTATCATAGAACCCATCACTAAGAAGGAACACTCACGATAACAACTTATCAAGGCAACCTGGCTCAATAGAAATTGGGTCTAATTTTGACATTACCTTGTTACATCAAGGCTTGATTCCTGCAACTCCTTGCTCGATTGTCTCCCAAAGACCGGACAAGATTCCTGAGTTCAAATCCGTTGTCAAACATAACATATGCTGATTGGCTTTCAATTAAATACTCTCTGCTTAGCTCAATCAATAAGTATTTTTCAGTCACATCATCAGACATTGCTTTTACACAACATTTTGTCACCTGATACGTATCCCATTAAAATATAATTTTTCTGATGTAATTCAATCATTAATACTGATACTGTGAATTTTTCTGTGTTTCTTATTATTCTTTATCTTCCGCCACTCCGGCTGTCGAGGATAGTTGTTTTCACCAGATTCTGTAGGGTTAAGGCATCTGAATCCCGGAAAGAGCACATTTAACCGATTTCGCTGTGGGGTACATACACACAGATACTCACAGCTGACGAGCCAATGTATCCCCATTGTTCGTAGTGTGGGAGGCACTGGGTTGTCTTTCTCGTCTTCTCCTGGGTCATAGAATATGTTTAATGTCAGTACTTAAATAAAGTATTCTCTTATGCTCTTTAATACGTTATTCTTCATTCTTTGATAATTGATGTATATCATAGTTGTTTTAACATTATAAGTTTATTGAAGTTGTATTTGTCGCTTGATAATTGAGATATTATTACTCTGTTTTAACTAGTGAACGTGCCTAGAGGGATTTATTCAATATTGTTATTATTTTAATACTTATGAACTAGCACATCTTTTATGAAGATATTGATTTTATACAGCATACAAGAAAGAACATGAGGAGGAATAAATTTTTAGTCAGTTCCACGCTATCACGCTTTTGACTACTATCTTGTTTGCTGAAGACTTTTACGGCCAAAATGAGAAAATTGCTGTTTTGATCAGCTCTTAAAAGCGTTGACTTTTGCCAACCACTGCAGACCTGTTGCAACAACTGGTAGCCACATTGATTATCATTTTACCAAAAGTGTGCATGCACATGAAGTTAGCAGATGGGTTAACGCCTTTTAAAATATGTTTACTCTTTGGGTCCAGAAATCGCGTATAACTCGTCATCATTGTGTTCTTTACAACAATGGTCATGCTGTTGGCATTGGTCAATACATTTCCCGGCAATATAAACCAGATTACACTAACTTAATAAATAATATTATAATGATAAGATCGTAACCCCAACAACGGACTCAGTGCATACGATTTATGTAAACCCTGGTAAAGACAGTAATTGGCTGCCATTGTTTGCATGTTTGACACAAGCCTTTTCACAGGTATACCTGTATACTTGTGCAATGGTGTATGCTCGTATCGTTAGACCATACCTCTATGATTAGACTAACAATCATACTCTATTGGAAAAGCCCCCCCCCCCCCAATTAATTTTTGTCAAATGTTCAAAATCTATTGTTATGAAACAAACTAACAAAAACATTCTTAAATATGTCTTGATTTTGTTACAGTCTACAAGGCAAAGATACAGTAAGATAGGGTGACCATTTTAAATGTCTGCGACTTGTATTGGATTTGCCTATTTACACAGGTTTTAAATTTGGCATTGCTGTCCACAATAATGTCTGGCCAGGAGTACCATCAAACAATCTTGTAATTAATTTGCCTATTTATTCAGTCTTTTAATTTGTGGCATGGCATGTGTGACAAAATAGCTTTGGTTAGAAAAAATTGCATATTCAGTCGATGAAAATTGGTAAAATAAGGGAATTGGCAGCCCATTTTGGAAAACCGGGGAGCCATTTTTTTATATGTTCACATCAACACACATTTCACACGCGTTTTTGTTACAAAAACAACTTTTGTAATAGTTACCCAGTACTAATCTTTCTATTTTAAGGCATTACTTTGGGCTACAAATCATGTTTTAATACCCCAAAACAACACCAAACACATTCAGTCCATGAAATGAGCCAACTACAGAAATGGGTCAGCCATTTTTTTGAAAATGGTTCGCCATTTTGTTACAACGAAAAATCTGCGATGCCCCTATAGCTAAAATCCTTCTTATAACAATCCCCATACTCTGCCAAATTTCATGCTATTATCACCACAGTGAACAATGACTCATGCACATATCTACTCTACTAGAATAATTACAAAAGAACGACTTGCTGCCGGCTCGGATTGCGTGGCGTGTGTCGTGGCGCTGTCCTTTGTTTATCTAAAGGTCTTGACGTTCGAATCCCACTCCAGTAACAAAAATTAAAGCTTTATGATTTTTATTTGTATTTTAGAGTTTTGGAGATTGAATCATAAAAACATCAGATTTTGGATTGGGAAGTAGAAACTATTGCTAAATAGCGCCTTTATGAGATAATAGACTGGGTTCATGGTCCTGGAGGCATGATTTTCGGGCCAGATCTTCCGACGTGCCAAGGGATATTCCTTAGGCTACACACAGATCTAGTCCATTGTCCAAGTCTCTGTCTCTAAAGTGGAGGCGTGGGTTTGAATCCCACTCCTGACACAATACATTTTTGCAAATTTTCATCTAACCGACCCGGAATAATTAAAATACACTTGATCAAAAATTCAGTACAATAGAACATCGCATGTCGACATGTGTTCAGGAATGGCCGATCGGTCTAGGCGCCAGACTCAAGGAATATTCCTTAGCACCACAGAAACTTGCTCCGTTTGTCAAGGTTTCTGGTCTCCAAATGTGAGGCGTGGGTTTCGAATCCCACTCCTTACACATGTTTTTTTCACTTAACGTATACCTGATGCCATTAAGAATCATTTCTATTCTTCTTCAACTTTGTATTTTTTGAATTGATTTGTAACCCTAGAGATTTATTTACTGTTTTACTAGTTGACAATATTGACGTAAAAAATGTTTTGGCATTTTAGATTTTGGCTAGTGCACCTTTCCAACGCTTTTCGTTGGGTAAAAACCAAAAAAAGACTCTGATCAAATTTCTTAACAAACATCTCAGCCTTCTTGCATCAGTCAACACTTTTCATTACAATAGAAAATCACATTTCAACATGTGTTCAGTATTGCCGAGCGGTCTAAGTCGCCAGACTCAAGGATATTCCTTAGGCCTACACAGAGCTTGCCAGTTGTCAGAGGTTCTGGTCTCCAAATGGAGGCGTGGGTTCGAATCCAATCCTTGACACCAATTTTAATCTTAACGTACCCTGATGAATTAAGAAATCCTCATTTACGTTCGTGCTTCTTTCTTCTACTTTGTTTGATTTGTAACACCAGAGATTTTACTTGAACTGTTTTTGAATACGTGAACCAGTATAATCGTAAAAAAATAGGGTTGCATCACTCTCGCAGTTTTTGGCAATTTCTTTTGGGCTAAAACATAAAAAAACACTTGATCAACTCTGAACATACGTCTCGGCCTTCTTTTATCAGCACACACTTTTCATTACATATGGCAATGAATTGAACTGTATGTCTGCCGTAATAAATGACAACTTGGACAAAAACCTACACACAGTTGGGTATCTTCTTGATTAAGTAAGGCTTTGATACCATAAATATCACATATCTTTTGCATAACTTAACAACTATGGTACATATGCACATCGCCTAACATTGGAATCATGAAGTTATTCTTTCTGGAGATGTCACTCTTCCTCTTCAACACACACTTGTCCCAGTTTCAGTTCCTATAACTTGCGGAGTGCCCTCCGGGCTCGATACTAGGATCATTACTCTTTTTACATCATTACGACCCTTCCACTCGGCTCTACAATCCAACTTTATTTTATTTGCTGATGATACAAAATTCTCTTTTTCACATCATTACCCTAAACCTTTAGAATCTATAATTAATGATGAACTTTAACAAATTTCCATTGGTTTTAAATTAACATAATTGTCTCTGAACTATTACAAAGACCAACTACATGATATTTAAAAATAACACAGCAATAAACCTAACATTAATAAAATATCGATATTAAAATTGATATACATCTATTCACATGTTGAAACACTAAATTCCTAGGTCGATTAAATGACGACAATTTATCTTTGGCGTTCTCACACTCTACTTGTTTCTTAAAAATTGCTCCTCCAAATACAATGGCATCAACCGCAAAGTCCGCCCATCTTCTTCTAAGCATCACTCAAAACAACTCTATAATTCTCCTCGTCCCTTCCTTCTTTGTCGTATGCGGCTCTGATTGGTGCGATCCTAACAAGCACCTAATCTTTATTCTCTCTTTCTCTCCTTCAAGAGAATTATACGGACTTGTACAATTCTCTGTGGTCTTGAATCAACACCGATCCTCTCTTCCTCTTCCTGTCTACTTTGAAATTTCATGATATTTTAACAAACTTCAGTTTGCAACCTTTAGGTATCAGTTTCATCATGGCTTCTAGTCTCCCTGAGGAGCGTCTGGAATGAAAGACTTTTTTTAACATCGATTTCCCATGCTCACCATTATGATAGGGGTATATCCTTCATTCACTGCAACGAACTCTGTCCTTGCCAGTAATACATCTAACCCAAGACCCTTGGCAGGACTTCTTTCCAAGACCCTAAAACTTCTCCCTCTCTCTCATTCCTTCAAAATCCGAAAATGAAACGGACATCACTCCGCACTTAAACACTCTGCTGAATCTCATAACGCCACATTTTTTTTCTTGATCCGTGTTTTTTTTTTACTCTTTTTTTTCTGTTCGTGTTTATTTCTTTAATTCCTGCACTCAGTATTCGTTCCGCCTTCTCCGTTCTTTTCTCTCTCTGTCCCTCTCCCTTTTCCTTCCCTTCCCCTTCCTTTTCCTTCGCCTCTCCTGTGTCCCATATCTTTCTGTCTTTTCTCTCTCCTTCATTTTCATCTACTAATCCTACCTTAGTCCTCCCCTCTGCCTTCCTTCGACCTTTGGTTCCTTCCCCTCTTTTTTCCCCTCACTTTCTCCTAGTTGGACATGATTGTGTTTTTTCTTTTGTCCTTGTCCCTTAACCCTCGTCATTACCAAGCCTTTTTTTGTACACGGTTTCCCAAGGGGGGGGGGGGGGGTGGTACCCACCCCCCTCGAGAATTGTTATAAAGCACCCCAGGCTTATGATTTTGATACAATGGATAGCTATGGCTCCTCTTTCCATTGATACCAAAATAAGTACCAAACATACCTAGTATGGGCGTCACAATGGACGTCATCAAGTCCGCGAGGCGGCAAAAATTGGCCATTTTCGACCGAAAAGTAGGCGAAAATCCAATTTGCGTCATAAAAATCGCAGGAAATCGCCATTTTCATGCGGTTTTTTCAACTCTTAATGATGGCATTTGGCTAGTTTTTAAATAAACCGAGAGTTGGTTTTAGAGCCTACTGTGCATAATATTTCAAAAATTGCCCACCATAAAATATCCTGGGTGGCAACCACCCCCCCCCCCCTACCTTCGACTTTGACGGAGTACCCTAACCCCGGTGAAGGTGCTACCTTCACATTTTTTTCGCAAATGACGAAAGGATGAAAGAACGATTACCTAGAAGCTTTTTACGAAAGTTTTTAGCATTTTAGCGCACCGGAGCGAAGTTCATAGGGGGGGGTGGTAACCACCCCCCCCCACCTGGTAGGCCGAGGGTAATGTAACATAATCTCTGGTTGGGTATCTTGATTTTGTATAAAAGTGTAGTTAGAACTTAGGAAGAGGTCACTGCACCTTCACGCCCTGAGTTTAGCAGTGACCTCGATTTTCACATTCTCAGCTTCATGTTTGGTGCATTAACTATTTTGCCATTACTTGTTAAAATTTGCGTTTGTGTTTTGTACATTACTTCATATTTGAATTTAATCTATATGCAAATAGTTTTATAACTTTTGTATATTCAGTTATTGTATACATTGCTGCGAGTTTTGAAGATTCAAAATAAATTTGATTGATGATTGAAAGACTCATTACAATAGAAACATCAGGACGTAAATGTAAATAGCGGTTACATTCTTTCAACGCAATTCTTTGGGCGAAAAATAAAAAAACACGGATCAAAATTCTTAACAAATGTCTCTCAGCCTTCACTTGCATCAGTAGCAACACTTTTCATTACATAGAAAAACAATGTCGACATGTGTACAGGGATGCCGAGCGGTCTAAGGCGCCAGACTCAAGGAATATTCATAGGCTACTCAGAGCTATCCCATTATCAGAGGTTCTGGTCTCTAAAGGAGGCGCCTGGGTTAGAAATCTACTTCTGACACAAATTTTTTAGAAACATTTTTCCATCTTAACATACCCTGGTGAATTAAGAATCCTTTTTTCTTATTTTTTTTGATTGATTTGTAACACCAGCGATTTTACTCTTAACCGTTTGAATAGTTGAATAGTATTCGGCCGGAAAAAAGGAGGGTTATTTTATTATTTTACATTATATTTGCAATTTTCAGCATTTCTTTGGGCAATAAACCTAAAAAAAAGGAAACCCCCACCCCTTGAAAAAACCACAAACGTTACCGTGCCTTCTTTCATCAGTCAACACTTTTCCTTACACAGAAAATTAAATATCGACATTGTCAGGTGGCCGTGAGCGGTCTAAGGCGAGACTCACGGAATATTCCGAAGGCTACAGAGAGCTAGTCAATTATCAGAGGTTTCTGGTATCCAAATGGAGCCCGTGGGTTCGAACCCATTCCGGACAGTTCACATTTTCATTCTTAAAGTACCTGAGCAAGGTGCGATATTGGCTCTATATCACTTTAGCATTTTTCGCCATTAGCCAGAGTGCTATTAGCGTGAATTTAATGTGTTTTGTACTAGGGATATAACGCTAATAGCAACGCTACAAGAACCATATATTTGCTAAACTCGCTATTTACCAAAGGATTTTAGATTTTTGAGATTTGCAGATGTATCAGGAAGAACCGCTAGCGCTAGTATCATTATAACGGATGGGTAGCAAGAATTACATTATTGCTAATATAAATTCCTTAAGTCCTAGGAAAGTGCAATATTCGCGCTACCTATCGCTAATATCAAGCATATTAGCACAGATTACGCTATTTGCTAATATAATACCCTAAGTCCATTGGAAAGGGCGGCTATTTGCGCTAATATCGCTAATATCAAGCGTTAGCACCGATTATTATTATTGCCTAATTTTTCATCAATATCCTAATCCTAGGAAAGGGCACTATTAGCACTAATATCGCTATACCAGCATTAGAACTGGTTACGCTATTATTGCTATTATCCCAAGTTGTTAAGTCTAGGAAAAGGCGCTCTTAGCGCTATTGCGCCAAGAACGCTATTATTGCTAATATCCAATTTGTTAAGTCCTAGGAAGGCGGCTAATAGACGCTATTGGCGCTAATATCGCCAATATCAAAGGGGGGCCCCCACTTAGCACTACCCAGGAAAAAGGGCTTATTAGCGGCTATTTGTTTTTTTGCGGGTAATATCGCTAATATCCAGCATTAGCACAGATTACGCTCTATTGTAATATAAATATCATAAGTCCAGGAAAGGGTGCATTAGCGGAAATATCGCTAATAAATAATAAATGTCGACATTTAGCACAGATTACGCTAATTATTGCTAATATAAATATCCAAAGTCCAAGATTCCAGGTGTGCTATTAGCGCATTAGCGCTAATCATCGCTATATCAGCATTAGCAAGATTACGCTTATAATGCTAATTATAAATATATGAAAGTCATTTGAAAAAGTAAATTAACTGATAGAGTATCAGTTTGGCCTTGAATGAATCATACCAGATGAAGGAAACAGACATTTGATGTTTAAAGTATTGTATATGTTTGGAGACCAAAATATGCCACATTTTGAAAAAAGTGTTTCAAATAGAACTAACCATTGTCAATGACTTTAAACTTGAAAGATTACCATTTAGTTTCAAATAAACAAAGACCTTTACCCTTATCACCATTTGGGGAGGCATTAGCTTAGTTGGCCGCCGTGATTCAAATGGGAATCCGTGGATAGGCGTAAAAGCTGACTACTTGAATGTAGCTCGGTGTTTATACTTTTCCGATTGGAATTATCTTCGCAAATAAAGATAATGACATGGCTTTTCAGATGACACCACTATTTAGCGTAAATGGTATTTCAATTTCAAAATGGCTCGGACACAATCCGGGTAATTTTTTTTTTTACTTCACCCGTATGTCGTCAACCCTGTGATATGCATTATATATTAAGATATATATATATAATAATTATTTTTTTTTTTTTTTTTTTTTTGTTTTATATGTGGATAGTTTTCCCATTCATACGAAACAAAGTTTGTATTG
Source organism: Ophioderma brevispina (assembly GCA_023653785.1). Lineage (NCBI taxonomy): Eukaryota > Metazoa > Echinodermata > Ophiuroidea > Amphilepidida > Ophiodermatidae > Ophioderma > Ophioderma brevispina. The sequence continues at coordinate 56,747 of JAMKCH010002975.1, read as the reverse complement.
AATGAAAGTAATCACACAGTTACTCTGAGAACTCTCTGATTATATATATATATTATATATATATATTTAGTTATATAATATATCTAATATATTTAATAGATATATGATATTAATTATGAGATATATATATATGAGGTATGGATAATATATATATAATAATGAATATACTCGAAATACTAGGGTTAGCAGCATTGGACAGAAACCGGATAGGGATTCAGGGACTTCTAGGAAGGAAAATTTGAAAAAACAACTTTATGGTACAAGATGAGGTTCTTACGTATTTATGTATCACAAGCAACACTTTGTATCTTATAAGGTTGGGGGGTTGAAAAAAAAAATATATTAATTTTACTTACAGGGCTTACGCGGTCGTCCGACGATAATACATATATCATATATATATTAAGTCCCCACAATATTAAAGATGTGGGGACATAAGAGATTCACAAGTTTAAGAGTATGAGGACAACAATATATGGGCTCCTATTGGCAGTAGAGTGCTATCACATGCGCCGGACCTCATCAAATAATGATGCATGGGTCTCAGCGAAACACGTACGATAGGCTCTGTAGCATAAAGCTGTAGCAAGGTCAGAGGTCGTATGTTCAGTAAGAGAAACAGGGGCGGGTTCTTCTAAAAAAATGGTTATTGTGTATGTGGCACTTGGACTCCGAGTTTCTGACCATCTCTATCCCTAAAACAGGACGGAATTTTGCGACCCATTCTGATACCAGGGATCAGGGATTACGCGGTCGTCCACGTAATACATAATGATTATAAGAATATATATTAAGTCCCCACATTATTATAATATTGTGGGGACATAAGATATTCAAAATATAAGAAGGTGAGGACAATAATAATTTATGGGCTCATTGGCAAAAACACCCAAATTTGACCAAAATTGGGTGCTGTTAGGCGATTTTTGCCAAAATTCGCCAAATTTGAGTTGATTGGTTGGCATTGGTCTCTCGCTGAAAATCAAAGCCAATTGATATACCCCAAATTGCTAATTTTGCACTCCAAAACCGGGCACATACCCGTATCCTCCAATCATGGAGAACCCATCCGGGGGAGAAACATTTCGAGCACATACAACAAACGAGTAAAGCATTCGTGTAAGGACAATTCTTGTAACCCTGGTTGTAAATTGGACACAGTGCGTAGGCAACATTCAAAACATTGAGCTGAGTGGACAAAACTTGAATAATTTCAAATCGTCTAGTATCGTATACCTCTTCATAAGTTTCAAGGAATTTATGAGTATCTTTCATGAACACAATTTTAATTGGAAAAAGAGGACCATGCCCAAATGTGAAGCGCTTTTGTGTGTCCTGATTGAAATCGGGGACCCGGAATGTTATTTTCAGAGATAGTTACGGGACCTCATGATGATGGCTATGGGCGTCCATACAATGCATTTCAGTGAGACAGATAGTAGGGACCTCAGAAACCTATGGACAGGGTGTCATACAATGTCTTTTGTTCAGTAGATAGCTAGTCATAGACCTCAGAATGAGGCCCACAGGTGTCATACAGTTGTCTTCAGTAGACAGCTGGGCAGGGACAGCAGGAAAATAATTGCATGGGGTGTCATATCGTGTTATTTTAGTAGATAGCAAGTCACGGACCTCAAGATAATCGATTTGCATCGGGAATCTCCTGTTGCGGGAGAATTAAAAAGGATTAGTGTGCCTATGAAGAAATCTGCTCTTTTGTGGTGTCTGCGTGGGAACAGGAGGGTTCCCATTGGAGTCATGAACATTGTTGAAATGGTTGATTAGAAAGGACCAGTTTTTTTCTTGTAAGCCGCTCAAATACCCAGAGTTTGGCTATTCTCATGATGAAATTCCCCAAGGTTTTCTGGGAAACGTCAGCTGTGCTTTCAGACTGAATAGGAAACCTGTTAGTATGCAAGAATCATGTCATTCAGCCTCTGGCTATTGAAATTAATGGACCGAAGGAAAAGTGGAAAAAAAAGACTTTCATTGCTGATGATGCCAGGTGCACTCATGCCACAATACAGTTCTGAGTGACCAGAGAAACGGTGTCCACCCAATACCCAGAGGTAGTGTGATGGTTTGGCCTATTAAAAATAGTTGCCTGCTTTCATTGGCAGACTCACAAAATTGGCCCGCAAAAGCCACAGTCATTCCACGGTGAATTGCATATCCATTTGGTATTCTAGCTTCCCAGGTAGCGGTGGAGTGTTTAGCAGTGAAATGTGAAGCAAGAAAGTTGCACTACATTTTTGTATTTGAGAAAGAAGCCATTTTGTGTGAAAATGCATTTGTTTTCTATTGCCTTGGAATGTCGGTATTTCTTTCTAAAAATGATGAATTACTTTATCTCTAGAGTTGCACTATAGCTTAACACTTAAAGGTACTGTTCCGATTGATGTCTATTGTGTTCTCTACTGATGAGAGAGGGGGCAATTGCTAGACATCCCCATCAAGTACCGTGGGAAACAAAACTTGCGTTTGATGGTTAGAGCAAAAAATGATATTTGCAAAGCACATTTCAATTCTGTGCTAATAATTATGGTTAGCCACTAAGACGGCGTTTTTGGCTTATATCTGGGAATGAAATGGATTTGAAGCTCAAATTTCAGGCACAATGAGAAAAAAACAGCCTTTCATCGATATCAAAATCGATACTATTCTGATATCAAAATACGATTAGGAAACACGCCCCCTTTAAGGCATAAGGGGGGTCATGGGACCCAGGATTTCGTTTTCGCGCGTCCCGTTTTACGCAATTATTTTTTGCCCAGATTTTATGTATAATTGCATAAATAACATTTACGCTATTTTGGTGGAAAAAAATAAAAAAAAACATTTTGGGGCGCTTCCCAAAATTGTTTGCCCTATCAATCGCACTGGAAGTACTTTTTGATTTGATTTACAGATCAGTGAATCTGTAATGATGTCACTAACTATATGAGTACTGAGCAAAAATTTTATGGGAAAAAGTATTGGGGAAAGTGGTTTTTCATTTTGGGCGGAAAGAATTCGGGTGTGCTTTTTGAATCCGTACAACCGATTTTCAGTTTGTCCTGTTAGCGGTCGGTGGATGTAACTATATTTGACCAGAGTTTGTTAAAACCCAATGGCAAAGTGGTTTACAGGGGGGTCACTTGGCCCCCTTATGGCACCAACAGGAGTGCAGAAGACTCCTTGATGCATAAAGTGTTTAATGTACGTTGTATTTATTTTTAATAGCAATTTGAAAACTCAATTGTACCCAAAAACGCAGTTAAAACCTTCTGGCATCACAGACGGTCAAATTCATTCAATATAATTTATGGGTAAGGCATTGATATGTACAAGATGGTGAGGACATGCGTGACATTTGCAAATAGACGGTCAGGGGGTAACGCATTACAATCAGGCATAAACAAAATGGAACAATACAGTTTTGATCAAGAGTTCAAACTCAAAGTCTTTCTTATTGAACACGGTATATTTAATGAGACTGTTTGTATTAAAAAAAACTAGTACAGTGAGGTAACAAGAAAAAAAATATACATTTTATGGTCGCTGTTCGAAAAGAAAATGTAACGAATTAACTTTGGCTCTTCAAATATATCTAACGCTATTCCTTTAGCTCAAGAAACTTTGTTTGCATCATATCGAAGTCTACAGCAGAGATATTTGCTATTATGGACCTTGTTCTTCAACCATCATGGGCCGATTCCTGTGGCACCCAATTCAAAAAGCCATCTCTAAATTGAATACAAGGGAATCGAAACAAAGGAAGCGAGTGAAGTCAGGGCGGGGAGGATAAGGACAATCATAAGAATAGGGTTAAAATATTAATTTATCTAGATTATCCAGAAGTATTTGTTCATATGAAAAATAAACAAAAATACGAAAAGCACTTGAACTGGGATTTTGTCGTTGGCTGCATGGTAATATTCTTCGATATGCAGATTGGTACGCGAAAAATTGTGGTGAAATCGCCCCACCGTGTTTTTGACGGACCTTCACTAAAGAATGTAACCTTTGAATTCCGACCATCGCAAACATTAAATTCTAAAGCGTAGCCAATAAATAACCTCTTTTTAGTAAGAAAGCCTGCAATTCTCACGAATTTGCAAATTTGTTGTATATTACTGACAAAAAGTATAATTTTTTCTGTGACAACCCTTGTTAGTACCAATTTATGTACTCCAAGTCCTACTCACAGTTATATTAACTTTGTAACCAAAAAAAAAATGGGGTCTGAATGGTGGGGACATTTCCATTCCTCTCATCGGAATACTTCAAATTTGTTTGCCTGAATTATGAAATCACTTACTATTCTTTAAGGTAATGGATTTAGGTAATTCCATAGGAGGTGGATTCATATTGAAGACCATTTATGACAATCGGGTATAATGTACAAACCAGTAAGCACTATGCCATAATTAACTGAATTACAAAATGGTATGGTGCATTATAGTGAAATTAATTTGGTTCTTTTTATTCTTGGGGTTTAACCAATGTGGTTAGAAGCAAAGGTCAGTTGAAAGTACTAAAGTTAACGTGAAGCGTCAACTAAGTTAAGTAAAGGATGCTTAGCTAGCTCACGGGATGGATATGTTACGGTTTACCTAGCATACAAATGTAAAGGTCACAGAATAAAGCCCAAAAGTTCACTTGCATGGGAATTAAGTTCTCTAAAGTAATATACAAGTCTATTACAAATATACAGCACTTACTTGCAGTTTATACAGGGTGTCACAGAAAAAAAAATATCATAACTCTCCCACTTTGTTGATCACTTTAGTAAAATAACCTTTATTGATGTAAATTATTTTTACACTTTGCCAAAGTAGACTATTAATAAGTTAGCAATTTCAGAGGTTTTTATGTCGCAGATCGCCCATTAAAATCACGAAAAATAAAAAACTCGCGAAAATACCTTGCCATTAAGTCGTGTTATGTTGATGTAGAAAACGCGAAAATAAACTTTCGCGGATATTGACAAAATCGCGAAAAAATTCTTCTCCAAAAAGTTCACTGTATAATAGTTCATTAGCTGTTCAAAACACTAAACTTGATTCATTTAATTTAGTAAAATGGCTTGAGTTATGCAAATTCCATAAAAAATCAAGCTTCTTTTTCACTGTAAACATAACAGGAGTCTTATGCACACAGACTACAGGTATTGTTAAGTGGTGGGCTCGTGCTATTGGAAACAGTAATGACGCTAGCTTGGATTAAAACCACTTTGGGCATTCACGAAGGCTTTAGAAAATAGTCTTCAACTAATTCACACTCTAAACAGTATTGCGAAAACACCACCGGTATTAATCTGTTTCATACTTCAAACCTTTGTAAGTTCATGATAAGTGCTTGAATGTTACCATAAGGACATGGTTGTTGTAAAGATATACAGTGTACGTACAATAAAAACCCTACATTAAAGAAGATTTTTCTTCAAAGGTTAAAAGCGTTAGTTTTGTTCAATGTTTGCTTTCGTTTGTCCAGAGATAAACCTAGGCCTATCAGAAGATTTATTTGGTGTCTTTCGGGGCCTGGGTTCAGAAAACTATGCCAATTTGCGGAGAGACTATAAAAATTTTCAGTTTGGCCGATTTTAGCCATTCAATGCGGAGACACTGACACCGACGTATCCATAACACCTTATAGCAAACACAATCCCACCAGCTATGTCAGAGTGTATCGATGGGTCTTCTCGACAAAAAGACAGTTTGACAAAATGGTCTCTTGTACATAATTATAATAAAATATCTTCAAAAAAATTAAATACCATGGTTCAATCATAAAGAGTCAGTTATGGAAAATCACTCCAGATCAATGTCTCAGTTCATGAACATAAGGCAACTGCTCAGAGATTTTTGTTTTACATCTCTAAGGTAATATTTTGCACAAAACAAGTATACTCAGCGCCATAAATGCAAAGGAAGAACTAAAGCTGAAGTTTTATGTAAATAAATCGGAATTAAACTTAAAATTTTTTATTTTTTTTATTTTTTTTCATCTAAAATGGACAAAACTTTCTAGGTTCACTATTCTTCCAAGTTTCCGTGGGTAAGGTTAAAACCATGAAAGCTTGCTGAACCAAAGTAAACTTGGTCTTACACCAGCTATCTTGAATTTCCTATTTAGGAAATTGAACATTTTTTTGACCTTAGCATTTTTCGTTGTAATCTTCTGGGATATTTTTTTATAATCCTTCATTACTCTCCCACCTTCTATTGTTCAACAATAACTTGGTGTTAAATGTTTGTTACTTCAAACCCTGATGCACGACCTGTTACTTGATGTAAGCGATGAATCTTTGTTTGGCTCACAATCGGCCAACAGGATTTTGAAGTCTCAGCAAAATAGGCGGAACAGTCTTGTACCAAAGTCCAAATGGAAACAAAATAAAACAGTTTCTGAAAGGCCTGCCCGTTATCCTTCTTTTATAACCATAGCAAACATTGAGCAAAAACAATCTTAACTATTTTTAGTGATTTTTATTCTGAATGTAGGTTTGTTTTTTTTGACTCACACTGAGTTGACAATCCCGACCTATTGCTTTCACAGGTGTTACAGTGGAAAACACAGTGATCTATGAATGTCACAACTAGTCATTTAGCTCAGAATGAAATGGGAATTTGCTGTTTGAAAAGCTAGCAAACTATGTTGTCAAATATATACAAATATAATTTGCATTAATGGTTAACAAAGGCCTAAAATTGGGGGTTCTATTTTTCGGGACACCCTGTTATGTGCATGAAAGTATGAGCCTACAGAGGGTCCTGGAATGCAGAGGTCACTACCATCCATGTATTATAAAGATATCGTTGCCCAATCCGTGATGAAAATTACCATAGCATTCACTGCATTGCACCCATCTTACCTACTGAAGTTGCAATAATTAAGGTTGTCCTGATACTATATTTCAAATGGTTATGTAATCAGCATTAATTCTGGGTACCAGATAATATACCATTAATTTGTTGTTCTGGCCTCATGCTTCAGTCCGACTCGTAACAAATACATGCCCGGACCCATTCCTAACCGCTACTCATTCATTATTTGAAGAATTAGCGCCACATTAAGTACACTTATGCAAAAACACAATTTGGTGACATAGCTATTTGTGCGTGGGGGTCATTCCAATGTGAGTGGAGCGCTATGGAAGCTTGAATCCAAAAATAGTACGCATGGTTGCAAGACTTTCTATTTCTTGTTTCGCTGTTTTATAAAAATAGTGAATTACACTGTGCAAAAAAATAAATTACCCAATCCCCAGAATAAATTTTCGTCAATATTTGAGCTAAAACTAGTGTTCACTCTAAGGACCTTGTCAAATGTATTTAAAATCAAGAAGAAAATCCAAAAAGTTAAATATTTGTCAAGGGGTTTATGATGTGTAAAGTCTGTTTTGATCATTTTTTGATTTTTCCAAAGTTTCATTTTAGGTATGTACTATTTTAAAAGATGGCCTTATCCCAATTTGCAAGCACTCTTCATTTGAACACAGGCATGATGTGCTCATACTTCATTGACAAGTCTGCCATTTAATAAGATAAGAGCATTTAACACTAAGTTATACAGAAAATGAACACTATTGAACACAAACAGTGAGTAAGCCCATGTACAAGCCATATTTATAACAAAGTATCAATCAATCAGGCCCATTTCATGATTAGGTGTCACTTTTTGAATTTTGGCTTTCCTTCCTAGCATGTTCAAAAAATTATGGGATCAAAGTATATTGGTGGGGTTTACTATTCCTCCCTAGGGGATCTACCTCCCATAGATTAACCAACTTGCTCCTGTCACAGTGTAGCGTGATGAGAATCAAATGTACCTAAAAGACCTTCTTATGGATGTAAACTCGAAAATTCAAGCATTTTGATCCAGCTGCCAGTCTTCAACAAGTACACTTTCCCTATTCTCTATTTATTTTTGTTAAGAATAAGATGCCACAATGTATTAAGATAAAATTAAGGAAATAGGTTTTCTTATATACGTATGACGTGATGCAAAATCAGTGTGTGGACGTGACATTGTCCGTTCACCTTTTACAACAATTTTGAGTAGTCTTAAAACAACCATCAATTGTTGCCTTCTTAGCAAAGCAAAGTATTGTCAAGTGATTAATTAATGTCCTTAGATTACTGTGGATCACCATCATTGTTATGTGCCCCATAATTTTGTTTACAGCAAAATAATGCGGAGCACTCATTGTCCGTTCCCTATTGTCACATCCATGATATTTTAAATGTGGAATTAGTATTTACAAAAATGAAATATTCTACTTGTGATAATATTTTCAAATAAAATTGAGAGTTTATACTGGTACCCCTACACACTAGGATTATATGATCTATAAGGGCTAGCCAATCATTTTAATTGTGTCGTTTCACTTTTGGACATGTGTCACATCTAACATCCAAAAATCCTTTCCCTGCCAAAGACAAATCTCATTAGTGACCCAATTTCAGTTATTACTTAAGGCTATTTTAGCATTAAAAATCACAATTGATTTGGATCCTATTATACTCTTTAAATTAATGCCAGCACCGACCACTGAAAATGGGTCCGTTCACCACCCATTTGGTCAAAATCCATCAAAAAGGGGGTTGGATAAAAATACCAACTAATCACCTGACTTGTGTGAGTTGCTTTTTTTACAGGTTGAGTTATAGTTATAATATTATTATGGTTGTTTGATGTATTTTAGAACCATATCCATTTTTCAAAACATGTCTTAGCCCTGCTCAGTATGTATGGGCTTATGCAACATAATTGATTTGCAAGATGTCAGAACATTTTAATTAAAAAATTGGATAGATGACTTGTCAAAAATCAATTGACTGAAAAATAGAACATATTATTCTTTAGAGTAAACAACTACTTATAATGATGCAATTGTCCGTCACAAGATAAAATGTCACATCCACCCCTAAAATAGCCCAATTATACTGCTGATTCCAATAAAATTGTTTTGAAATGTTCTAATGGGTGGTAGAAACTCTTAAAAATATTAAATCTTCAAGCACTTTTGGTTGAGAACACATTTTATTCAACATCCAAGAGTTGTCCGTCAATTGCAAATGTCACATCCACTTTTCCACAACCATGATATCAATCATCTATTTATCCTGTCAAACTGGCATATGATTTGTCCTTATTAACCATACCAGAGCTTTAAACCATTGAATTATAAGAGCCAATATATGATTCTTTTCAGGTGAAGTAAGCTATTAGTAGTCAATTCCCATGTTTGGTCACAAAATTACACCTTGAATTTGCCATATATCTGGGAAATAACAACCAATATTTATTCAATAATTTGTCCTAGCGGAAGCCTGGGGTTATACTTTCTGTTACCCAAAAGGTCCATTTAGATATGGAAAAGTCACTGCACTTATTCATTTGTAATTTAGAATCCATTTTTCCAACAAAATTACCAAAAATAAAACAAAGTTAAAAAATCAAAAAACTAAAAAATTAAAAAAAAAAAAAAAAGAAGTATTTTATGAAAACCTGTAGCCTTGGCAAAGAAAGAAAAATGAGTAGTAAAAAACTTTTAACTCACTTTGAAAAAATGCCCCTCAGTGGACCCCAAAACGTGTCCCTTAATTGTGAAATGTGCCATCAAAAATTATCAGTTTTTCTTACACACATTATGATGAGCTGTTGGAGAAAGAAAAAATCCCCAAGGATGGGAGAAGCAACTGGCAACTCCAGTTGAAAAAATCTCAACCAAACTTGGCATCCACCAGTCTTATCTCAGTGCTGATGAAAGGAACAGTGGTCTGAAACATCCACAACCACAATGTTGACATGGATAATAATAATGAACTGCTAATACATCAAGGTTGTAGAAAAGGAACAATAATTGTGTGCTGTACACAACTACAGTGAGTGTCAGTCACCCAAAAAAAGGGTGTGTGTATTGCGAATTTATTTTAACTAACAGCAACAAGAATTGGGGAGAAAAAATACTACAAGTAAAAACTTGTAAAATACCATGGCGGGAATTGTAAAGCTGCAGCATCCATACAACCTGCCTGTGCGATCTATCAACCAGTTTTCCAGGTGGTCCTATGTCGCAATGTACCTTCCCTCCCGGTAGACCCAAGGTGGTATTCAATGGCTCCATAATTAATCAGTTTAAACTTAAAATCCTTTCTCTTCACCAAATTTGCGCACCGTAGCCTGGAAGTATTGGAGATACACACTTTTGCAAGGTTTTGCTTCCTTCAAAAAATACCATCCCCAGTAGATCGGGGCCGGAGGGGGCAGCGCCTCAAGGCCTCCAGAATCTAATCCTGTTGGGAGTTACTCATAGGTCTCCCTACCCTCCACCCGTTTAAAAGCACCTCTAGCATGAAGATAATCTAGAGATATCAATGTATTATGAAACAATAACCAACATGCCACAACACATACTACATATTACAAGCAGAATAGAGAATAATTTAATATTTTATTTAATTTCTAGCGAATTGATGGCACACAAATAAAAATTATTCCTCCATTATGCGTTGTACTATGACAAGCGGGGGGAATCTTGGGGCCTATAGAAGTAAGTCTTATTACTTCGATATCGGTGTGTGTTACCTTGGTGGCTCCGTGGTTTGAGCGCTTGGACTAGAAACCAGAGGGTCCGGGCTCACCAATCCCTCGGTCAAGGGAAATGAGTTTGATTTTTTCATTTCTTAGCCATCACTAGGGAATGCTGAAAAAATAACAAGTCACCTGATGTACAAATTGCGCCGTTGACTATCACCGCATTTGCTGCGTTGTGTTGCATTTCATCATGGTCCGTTTACAGTAATGCCAACGTTTTGAGTTTTCACTAAAACTATAGATTCTTTACAGGAAGGTGATACAGGGTCCACTTTAGTGTTTTTACTTACATCTCTACTAGACTACCTCCATACCTAAAATTATTTGTGCTTGTATTTACAGGAGGACTGGCCCACACAAAAGTGGTCATATTTAACCAATATGGCATCAACCCCCCCCACCAAATACATGCCCTTTTTGTTTTCAGTTGCCATTTTAGCTATGTAGAGGTTGTACAATTGTACTGTGGAGTTTTGTTGGGCAACTAGTGACACGTTATTACCATGCGAAAATAAAGTGTAGCAGAGGCTCAAAAAACGTATATGGAGCAATCGTCATTGAGTGTGGGATAGGCGTGACAGTTTCCGTTCACAATGAATTATATTTTAGTCAATTTACAACGATATCCTGTGGTTGGATATCTGTGGCATTTTATTGTATCATTACAAAGGATATCCTTCATGATTGCCCAACAATATATGACTGGTCCTAGAATAATTCAGATATGGTTATTCGAAATGTTGTCCGCAAAATTTCCGTTCACAAGGTCGTTCATGTCAAACAATTTTGCAGCAGCCCTGTTGTCTTTATGAAGTCAGTTCTATGTTTGTGTTATGAGTGAGAGCACTTTCATATACTAGTAATTGTACTACAAAGTTTTGAACAACCACTGTTGTTTAAATGGCTTGGCTCATCAAACATTCACCACTTTTCCGTTCCCACAGTCACTCCAAACATTTTGTCACGTCCAACAACACTGAGTTTGAATATCTTAAAAAGGCAGGAGGACGGCAACTTGAATTTCAGTATGTTTCAAGTTGTTGCCTGGGTTTTTGCGAACTAACTTACTTTGACGTTGTGATCAGTTTTTGCAATTTAAAAAAAAAATTGCCCGTTCCCATTGCAATTTGTCATGTCCAACACAAGCGTCATCAAGCAACCATGCAAATGTAACAACCCCCCCCAAGGTTGGAATATTGGAAGCGCATGAGGATGAAACAAACCATTCACTAGTAGTCAAATTAGTAGTGGTCCATCTTTACCCAAAAGCCCTGCCTAAAATGTAGTTTTGTATTAATTATGTCCAAGGATAAGATTTTAAGTAAAATTCCATTCACATGTCAAGTCAACATTGGACTAAGGCTACTTATCTGCTAATCTCAATCGGGTAAGATTGCTGATTTGGTACAAAAATATTCTCAACTACAACTAATCAATCCATGAAAAAGCACTTTGCTCTGTTAGTTTGTTGATTTTTATAACTAAAAACTTTTTTTAATGCCAAGACTGTTTTTGGGATAAAATAGAAGCAAAAAATTGTCATGAAATTGGTGAAAATTCAAGCATCAATGTTCATATTTTCAGTTGGAATTTGCCTGAAGGTATATCACTTTACTATTTATAATAAAGACCAAGTGTTATTTTTTTTGGCAATTAAGCTAACTTTCCTAAAAAACACTTGCACAAAAATGGCTCCAATTTCCAAACTTCTGATTAAAACAAGTAATAAAGGAGAAAAGTAATAAGTTTATAGTCTTACACACAGTTTGAAACACCCAAAGCTTGTCCACTCATTTTTGAAAAAAAGACCCCCATGTTTGACAAAAGTTGGCAATTACTGAAACGGGCCCACTGTGTGACGCTCGTTACGTGATGTGCATGAACCACCACTTTCCACAACCCGCTTAAATATGCACAAGTGAACATGTGTATTTCAGTGTGGTTGACTGACAATTTTGCATCTTGCAACAGAGAGTAGGCAAAAATCTATATAACATGATTAGCCTTAGGTAACCGGACGACCCCTGAAAGAGGCTTTTTAAACAAAAGCGGCAATATGCCCACAACAATCAAAATGTTGTGTTATATCGAAAATAATAGTGTTTGAAGTTATTGGAAGTGAAATCTGCAATAATTTACTCATGTAGAACAATAGATATAGCACTAAATTATTTTTGGCATACATATGACTACGAAATTAGGTATGCAACGTATTTTGCAGAAAATAGCTATATCTTTCTCAAGTACAGAGCTATCGATTTCGTCGTTTTTTTTTAATAATTTAGTCATGATCTACCAAACTATAATAGTATGAAAATTGACATAATCTCTTGATATAAGTCTGTAACAGTCCTGATATTTTTCAGATTTTAACAATATTTTTTTTTTTTTTTAATTTTTTAGTTTTTTGATTTTTTAAAGTTTTATACATAATTATCTTGTGCAGTCTTCTTGATAATATGTATCTTATAAACATTTGTCCGAACGTGCGCATTTTTGGCCAGTGTTTTGGTTTAATTTCGGCCGAGAACATGCTTGTTTCTCAGAGTGCATGACACAAAAATCTGCATTTTTATACAACCGATCTGCAGGCTAACACCACGCATGGGTTTTCCCTATTGACGGTCCGCAGTGTTGACCCTGAACATTTGAGGGGTTTCACTGTGAAGCAAAATCACATATACACCACATTTGTTCAGGTTTAAGTTTCTGGTAGGGGGAAGGGGAAGCCAAACAAACGAAAAAAAAAACCGTTTAAATGAATTCGTCACCACTGTTTTGTTCAATATAAAATTAACATTTTTCAAGCGGAGAATGAATAAGATTCAAAGCGGGACACCCCACATATCCCCAAAGTTATAAAGGTCATAACATGCTGTTTGCAAAATCGTATTTCGCAAGTAAGATACGGAATTTCAATGAGATTGGGTCGGTGCGAGGAGGAGCTAGAAGTTGGTAAAATTAATGCCGTTGTTTGATATGGCCAAAGTCCACTTTTGCCCAACCTCCCACCAGCCACCATCACAAAAAGATTTCACATTTTGTAAAAATTCACTCTTGCTCACAATCCCGCACCCCTGAAAAAATAAAACCTGGAAAGTTTAATGTTTCCCTATGTGTTATGAAAAACAATGTATTGCTTCAAACCATCACTTTACAACAGTAGGGCCTATATAAGATAAACGTTTATTAGTAAATAATTCACAGTCGGAAACTGACAATGAATTCTAGTTTTTCAAGGATTTCAAAGATGCCTTTCAATGAACAATTTGTTCCAAAACATTATATCATCATGAGAATGATAGGACTAAATATACCAAAGGCAGACAAACATAAACCAAGCAAACAAATTGTTAAAGTCACTCTTACACATACTAAAACAAAAATGCTCCTTAGAACGTTTTTGTCCTCTATATGGAACGCTCAAGAATGGTAACCCCCCCTCAAAACGTTTCTTATAATTTTGAAACCGGCCATAAAGGCATATAGAGGACAAGTTTTAGAACCTCTTTAGCACTTTTTTCTTAGATTTGAGGTGGAACGGAGTAGAAGAACTCTTTGGAAAAATTGGGAAATCTTTTGAAAAAGATGAAGAAACAGCTCCGGACTTCCTCAGACCGGACGTTTGGTCCGGGCACGAGAACAATAAGACTTGCTACAGGAAATAGAATCTTAAGGGGGTACCACCCGATCCCAGCCTCGACCCCCCACTCACCTCCATCAAAGTCAAGAATTTGCTTTTAATAAAAACCCTTTTTTCATTCCCCTGCAAACTATTTTGGTTTGAAACTCTATCCATCTATAATCGACAAGCGAATAATAATGGCCTTTTTCACGGGAAAGATGGTATATCCAGTAATCTGTATTCTCGCTTTAAAATGGTGTGTCGATTCAAATTAAAAAAAAATTTTGGAATCACGAATTTTGGTGATGGCTTTCCGTACGAACCCCAAAAAATTGTATGTTGTATCGGGTGTGGGCAACCTTAACATGTCAAAATTAATTCTTTCTGCGACAAGTTAACGGCACACACCAATTTCCTACATTAGCCTAATCTTGAGTACATGTTAAAAATATTGCTGTGTGTTTTTGGGTCCATATTAACGTAATACTTAATAATATAATTTTAATATCGCTAATCATATATAGAAGTACCAGCGATTATTGCGACTTATTAACTGAAACATTACGCATATACAATGTCAAACTTATCATGATTGCGTAGGAAAATGAATGGTGGTATAGGTCTATGCTCAGTATCGATACACCTAAATATAAAATATGGAAACTGAGTTCCGTCTGATATTATTTATATTTCATGTTGTTTTATATTCAACCACTGTAAATCCATTGTTCTGGGTCTGAACAAGTAAGCTAAACACTATTTTTCTCATTTTTGAGACATTGCTCAGCATTTAATTCCTGAACATTTAGGTTTGTTCAGATGTTTAAATAAAATTCTAACATTTCCTTATTACATGACGTTTATGTGTTTTTAGATTCGAAAGACGTCGCCATCGCAATGATCGCATGTGTTTTGACACAATGAACACTATCATATTGTTAGCTTCTAAATGCCTTGTGAGACATTTTAAAAAACAGTGGTTTAAAAAACGCATTAAGGCGCTCACGTTTGAAAGTCACATGCTCTGATTTAGAATGGAGAAAACGATGCTGTATTTCAAGTTTTAGAGTGATTTATAGAGAGTGGTCTAAGTAAATCCCACCTTGTTTACAAAAAGTATTCAGTTTGATTTTTGCTGTTGTGTTGAACGCGTCTAGGGTTAAAAAACTGTGGCCATATCGAAACACTTACGGTTTCCAGTGAATGTGTAAACGGTCGCTATATTCCTAAATTTGCTTAATAACTAAACGTTATTTCAATATCAATACGTAGGCCGAAGTGTAGAGATATGGTTAATTATGCTAATACATAGTATTAGCATCATTTTATTGCAGTATACGTATCCGAAGTGATGTAGATATGGTAAATTATGCTAATACATATTATTAGCATAATTTTATTGCAGTAAAGGCATATGCCCCAATCTGAAAAAAGAACACGTTTTTATTTACTGAAGATAGTGTCGCAATGGCTTGCGATGGAAAGGTGCGTTTAACACGCGTCACATGTGACTCTTCACAAATTTTAGGAACAGAGGTGGTCGTTAGCTTTAGTACCTCCCTTAGCCTCCACGCCCCCACCACCCCCCCCGCTTTTTCAGCCTATTTTTGCAGATGCAACTATATAGCCTCATTTTCAGTCAAAAGTTTTGTTTTAATAGTAAAATTAATATACTCCTTAAATAAAAATATTAAAAAAAAAAAACATAAATAATGTTAATTGTTATAAATTAATGCATAAATAAGGAGGTCGTGACCCCCCCCGTTTAAATGGCTCGAGAAATGTATACACAACTCTGATGATTTCTTGGGTTTCATTTGTTGGCAACCTAGGCCCGTGCACACTACTCCGAGTAATTTAATTTAAAAATTAACAAAAGCCTAACTGTTTTAGTGCAAATATTCAAATTAAATTTGGCAAAAATTATGTAGGTCGTCCTATAATGCAAAATACACCATTTCCCTTTATATTGTCATACGTGGCGGGATTTACCCGAAAAATGCAAAATATTAATGGCATTATTTGGTGTAAATTGTTTTAGGCTCGATAGCAAGTCCCAATCACCAAGAATTTTTGTAGAAAATGGATTGTGTCAATGTCACTCCTAAAAGGTAGGCCAATCAACGCCATTGAATCACTCCTTTCCGATATCTGTACTTTTAAAGGTCCATGGCAGATCTCTAATATCCCCTCCCCCACACCAGAGTGTACCGAAGTTGTCAAAATTGGTCTGAAGAAAGCTAAACCATTTTCTTATTTCCTAAGGTATTTTGTTTTCAAGCGAAAAAAATCCCAATATTAATTTTACAAGGATTCTATGATTTTACATATTCACGTTTTTAGCTCTAACTTAAACGGATTACAATATGGGCCAGGATTTTTTTCAGATGGGGCATTGGGTAAAGGTCAATTAAATCAAAATAAAACACTTTATATATACTAACAGGTCCACCACCCCCTTTTCAGGCAAAGTGTGAAATTGATATGGATTTGGAAATCCGACGGTGGTCACATACCCTTAAAATCAGATTGAATTCACTTTATAGGGGATCACTCGCCAAAAAGAGTGAAATTTCAAACAAATCAAACTTTAAAGATTTTTGGTGTAAAATTTACTCCTGATAATTTAACAAATAATAAAATTCAATCATCTTGGTAATTATTTATCAAGAGAAATTGGTATCCAAAAATGTTCCACTTTAAAGATGTAGAAAGTTCAAAAGCGATCAAACCTTGTCTTAAAAGTTGACAGTTTGATAATCGAATCGGGCCCCACCTTCGCGGCAATCAACCCCGTGGTCTAAAATGTCTACAACCATAAAAAAATTAAATCACTTTCGACAAAATCCGCCCCCCCCCCAAAAAAAAATCTGAAAATTCAATTTCCTCGATACATACTGGAGGATTATACTACCTCAAACCAATAATGAGCTTAGGGCCGAGAAGAAGGTTCGTCTCAGTTTCCTCCCGCTCGCAAGGCGTAAATCACATTTTTAGTGCATTTCTTTTTTTAGATTGTTCAAATATTTTAAACTAGTTGTTTAAAATTAGTCAAGATAAGAAAATGGCAATGCACGAATTGACGAAAAATAAAACAGCGTCTACAAATGCAATACAAATAATTTCCAAGGTAGCGCATAACTTTTGACTAAAAACAACAAAGCATAGCGCTTATACCAGAAAAAAGAACCTGTCCTCGCTTCCTACAGGCCCAAACCCTGAGCGCTATGCGTTTTTTAGTCAGAACAAATAACCGCCACGCGGAATTTCCTTTTTATTATTGCATTTTAAGACCTTATTTTTTGGTGGCCGATTTTTTTTCTTGACCAATCCTCCTCCCCCCCCCCAAATAAAAATTAGGCCTCTAGAAAACCTAAAAAGGAAAGAAACTTGATAAAATGTGATTTGTACACCTTTCCACTCGGGAAGCTGAGACAAAACCTTTTTTCTCGGCCTTATACTATAAGTTTTTGAGCTACAGGAGATTGAGACGAACTCTTCTTTTTTTGCCTATGTAATCATAAAACGATCCAAAATGTTATTATTGGTAGAGCTTGTTTTTGCCCAGGTTATGCACACTATAGTGAAAAACTTGTTTTTTTTTTGCATTAACAAAATCATTGTTTTTACCGATTTTACCATTTTTTCGGCAAAAACAAATGTTTTCTCTTCTATTGGTGATATACTTGGCTATAGATGTGCATAGACAACCTCTACAAATAAAATGTTTTCCTTTACTACGTTTTACATTTCAAAGCGATAAACCTGCGAAAACTATTTTACCAAATTCGATATGAAAAGATTGTTAGGTTAAAACTTTTTCGATCGAAAAACAAGGTTTCCCCGCTTTCGAATCGATAAACCGGCTTTTTTTCAAATTGGAAAAAAAAAAAAACCTTTTTTCTTTTCAATTCGATAGCACGGCTTTTTGATTTTTTAAAAAATCTTAAAGCCGTTTTTCTCGGTTGAGAAACAACGGTGTTTGAAACAAAACAAATCTCAATTGAGAAACCTGTGTTTATTGTACCTTCATGATTTCGCCCGCTTTTTTCAAGACAAGAAAAAAGTTTTCTTTTTACTCTGCAAAATATCTGCCATAACACATAACTCAAAATATAATTATGAAGAACAAAGAACTTTCGTATGATGAGTCATCGGTGTTAAATATGTAATGATCCAAAAGTCGGTCCCTGGGAATAATCATAATAATGATAATCAGTGAGATTTATGGAGGGCCTTTACAAGGTAGGCAAATCGCTATATAGAAGATATAACTGGAACAAATTTTCAAAATCTGGCGACTCCTAATTCGCTCCGCCAAAATGGAAGGCCTAATATGTTTCTGCAGCTGTCTTTAAAAGTAAATACCTTTAAATTACATACTCCTCTCTATCTGACAGAAACACGAAAAGTTTATCATCAATTATATCCGTCACCAACCATACTATTACACCGTTGTTTTGGTCGTTGTTGTGCCAAACACAGCTATTGATTGTCTTTTCGTTCATTTCTTCTTCTTCATTGACTTGTAGAAGGGGCGAGCCGTGTTTGCCTTGTCTTGTCTGGAGCGTCCGTACAAAACATATAGCAATCTAGATTGGTTTAACACCTTACTGGTCGAAAACCATAAAATCATAGAATTGTAAGGTCTTGCTATATAGTATATAAAAACAAAGGAGGTATCAAAATACCGCCTATACTCCTTTATAATCTCTCATCTCTTAGAACTAAAAATGGATGGGAAATATGAATTTAGATTAAACGTTTTAATCTATTACATTATTATTTCACGTTTTTCTTTCCACAATGTTAATCTAAAAACTGATAGAATCCATTAGAAGAAATGTTAATGTAAGAAATTTATAGATAGGCATGTGTTTTTAATGTATGAAATCGTCTGAAGATTTATTTGTGGTCATACACCTTTTTTCAAAGTGTAAATCTTGGGCATATCCGGTGTCTCCTTCGGAAATCCGTATTACCGTTTCTATTTGTTAATAATTTTCCTTTTTTATTTGTTTTAATACATTCAAGATTGCGTGTATGCAATTATTAATTTAAAAATATTGAAGAACGTTTCGCAAATCAATCACTAATTTACTAATTCCATAATGACGATGGTGAACATTGGTGAAAGACATGATAGAAATAGAGAGGACTTAAAAGTGTCCTTTATCATAGAAACATTGCTTGCTGAACAATGAGACCATTTGTTGGGTATTCTGATTAATTGGCGGTTGGAATTGTCCTGATAATGTAACAGGGGCGTGACAGAAATAATACGGTGTAATAGTTGCTCAGGCAGAGCAGCCCGATGGTATTATTACTACACAAAAAATTGAAGAGAAACAAGGACACGTAGAATTTGTTAAAGTGCCATGAAAACCGTGTGGTGTCTGGTGGTGCTCAATTTGCAGTGCTGACTGCTTAATAAACGTAGTTTTTGTTTGAACTAAGAAGAAAATGCACAGGTTTTATTTTTACAAAATACTAAAATATTAAAAACTCAAAAAATAAAAAAAATGCTTTTAAAAACATATTGTTTGCATGAAAAATACAAATTTAACAACCTTTAGTAAACCTCTAAACTTTGGGAAAATTCTACTTTATGTTAAGAGTAATGCATTCCAACATTATGCCAAAAAAAACCGCATGTCCGTTGCTTTCCTGCATATTACGTAACAGAAGAAAATGCCAAACTACCCACTGGAAACCACCTTTTATGCCAAATGATGCAAATTATGTAAAAAAATAATATTGATTTCTACATATGCAAATTATTGCAGATTTTACAGGTGTAGGCGCTAGGATGTGGTTTATTAATTTCTCAAAAAATTTTGATGTTGTGGGACCATGCCGCTTTGGGATTATCTTTTTTTTTTTTTTTTCAAACCTCTCGTCCCGCTTCCATTATTTTGAAATCTCCTCTAACGTTCATTGTTTTGGTTTTTTGAGAAACACCGCTATGTTACTTATTTTAGTCCTTTTCTTCTTTTCCAAAATTAAGAGTGAAACTCAGTTTCTGAAAGTTTTAAATTATTTCTCATTGCCATTGTAATTAGAGTGGGGTTTGTAGCTCTCGGTTAAGATTACGATTGAGTTGAACATCTGAATCTGACCTCAAAGACTATAGAGCAAAATAGGCAAAGACTAGGGTCGGTTCTCACACACCCAACAAAAATAAGTGATTGACTTTGTATGCCCAGCTGTTGTTAGCACGCGATTGTCTTATTTCATAACGACATTCAAATTTTTCCAGTAACTGACCAACGTGGCTTTTGTGTTAAGAATTCCATTTTTAATAGGTACGGGTCGATTTTCACAAAAAAACCAAAAACAAAAAACAAAAAATAGAATAAACAAAAACAAACAAAAAATTGTTTGACGTTGTGCCCAAGCTTGTGTTAGCACATGATATTTTCATCTCGAACGATGACAATTTTCCAGGTACTGGCTTTTGTGTTAATGGGCAATTCCATTTGTATGCCATTTAAATGTCTGGTCCTTCAGAATGCCAAATTCGGCGGTCCGGTAAGTAATTCCCACTTGGTGTAGTCTGTGTCACAGACTACGAAAAGATATTATTTTCAATTTGGTTACTGCGCAGAGCGAGAGATTATGTCATCAGTCCGTCATAGCGAATGGCGTAAATGAAACTAAATCTCCCCCCATATCTCCAGAACACACGGGGTTCTTTTGCATCAGAGGGTCCCGTGTTTTGAAAATGTTCGTAATTGTGGGTCTGAACCTATACCGGGGGGGGGGGGGGGCGGGGGGGGGGGCACTTGTATTCAAAGGTGGATATGATGCGGTGGAACAAGGAAAACCGTAAAACGGGTTGTCTTTTTCCAACCAGCGATGGACGATCTTTAGGGTCTCAAAAACAGCAAATATGGAATAAGAGGGTATGTTTTTTTTTTTCTTTAAAAAAATTTCCCCTGAAATTGTCATTTTATATTCATTAAGCAGGGATTCAAAAAATCATCCAAAATATTGTAAATCGGAACTGGGAAGTAAAGCAAAGCAGATAATAAGGGTATATTTACGATTCAATGCCTTGCGTGTACTTGGTGAGGGTATCATAAACAGATAAAATACTGTTTAGGTATGTTTTAGGTGTTTTTTAGTCGGTGAAAAATACGTGTTTAGAGTGCATTTTGAAGTCCATGTTCACGCATCATATCCACCTTGAATACAAGGGGCCCCCCGGGAACCTATAGAACCTAGCGTTTTTGTGGGTACTTCGGTGCTCGCAGACACGGAAAAGTTAACACGCAAGCTCTACGGGCGATCCATTTTCCCACATGCTTTTCGATATGTTTCCAGTTGAGAATTTCAAAAACACTGAATTCAATATTTACGCCTACTTTTTTCAATTTTAGAACAAGATTACGTACTTACCTGACCGCCGTAAGTGAAAACAAGCTAAAAAAATAGAGGTTTGTTAAATCCAAAAATATGTTTGTATCCAGTAGGTAGTTCCAAAACTAAAATGCGAAAATGCATTTTTGTTAAAGATTTCCCCAGAAAAACGACTCAAATCACACGAAATCGTAAGTCAAATCAGTTGCAAAGCCACATGGTACTGACGCGGAAATATAGTTTATAAAAACACAAATATCGATTTGGGAGATCACTTTTGTGCTTTCATATATGTTATCAATTTGGGGATTTGAAGGCCCGGGTTTGAAGGCAAGTAGAGACTTCCGGGGCAGACGAATGGTTTGATTTCGGTTTGATGATGAATATGGGACCCTAAATGCCGTAACAACTCTTTAAAAAATGCTCCCATTTCATAATTTTTGGGAATGAAGACCCGTTATTTACGTTACATGCCTGAATCGGAGAACTCATCCATTACGTGAAATTCATGGAAAACGGATGATAGGCGCTTTTAGGAAGAGTGAAAAAAAAACCTGGAAAGTAAAGTTGCTGTGAAGCGTAACCATTTAAGGACAGGTGAGCTATAAAGTCAGCCACTTGGTTAACTGTGGTGGCCCAGGAGACAGCTGTAAGCTAAACTCGCACAAAATTTTGAGAAATAGTCAAAGCCATCAAAACGTTGCCCATGTATTATTGTTTTCGACAACATACCTTCCCCAGTGTCTAAGTTCCCTGTGCCTTGTACATGTGTACTTTATCACACAACATTACCAGTTACGCAGGTCTAATCACCAATGCAATGTTCACAATGGTTCAAAATACATAGTACGTGCCTTAAACTCACACATTTTGCACCGTGTCAACTTGAAACAGATCCATATTCTCTCACTTCACCAATCATCATTGGCCCTTACCAGTTAACAACACTGCTATCCCAGAATGTGGATGAGTAATCCCACAATAGCACCCATGCATGTTTGGGGAATGTGTTCAGTAAACTTACAGTATTGGCACATTGCATGCATTAGGGACTGGGTTCAAAAACCTTCTGATGCTATTGAAGCAGGTTAAATGTAACCAATGTTTGGTTTCTTGGTAGTTCTAGGATTTATAATGAGTACAGCATCTAACCTTGTGGCTTGTAACATATACTGAATGTCAAACTGTGTGTGTTTTACATACTTTTGGGTCAAACTGCCCACAAACATAGTCTAAATTATAAGGGAATATGAAGTTAATTAGTTAGAAGTGTCAGTGTTGAAAACGGTTGTGGATGAGTGAGTTAAATTTTTGCAGTTGTATGAAAGACCCACCATTACAAGCTATTACATATTAAAACACAATCTGTTGACAGGTGCAACTGAAAGTTCTTCATGACGTGAATCGCCACTATAGTAACATCAATGTTGGAATATTTATCATGCGGATGAAATCAAGTGGTAAATAGGTTCTACCTATCTCCCCAACCAACTGTTTACATTTTAGAAGTGTATGGATTTTTTGAAAACCCAGCAACCACGGTCCAAAACAAACTGTCTTGGACAAAACCCACACCTGGGCCAATGTCATGGCATTTATCATGGTGCATAGGTTTTTTTTGGTGTGGAATTGCCCTGGCTTGTAAAGAACATGGATTATAGTATTGGGCATGAGAAATTAATTTGATGATAGGATCATGATTATACCATCATTTGCAAAAGCAAACATATGAAGTGAGTACTACACAACGTCTTAGCATGCACAAAAAGTCAAAATACGTGAAATTTTACGGGAGGGATTAGGGAAGAAACCAAATATAAAAAGTTAGGAGTTACTCTCAAGTTGTGTTAAAGATTTACACCCGATGACAAACCCCCCCTATACGCACCACACACATTCAGTTAGGTCGCCTTGGAGATTAAAATCTGGACGACTTAAGTTGCTGTTCCGCTCGCCAAAATAATATTTTAAACAAGACACACAAAAAATTAGAAAACATATCAAGTTCAGATTCATGAAGCACATTTTCGCAGGTTGCACATTTCATAATCGTTCTTTTAAGTTAAAGTAGGGGACTGAAGTAACCATTTGCTATTGCAATGATTAAAGACGCCATTTTACTTATAAAGACGGTTTTATGGCTGTTCATGCATGCATTCTAAAGATGTAAAAACCCGGAATTAAAAAAAATGGGAGCCCTTTCCGGGACATGTCCTTGTGTCTTCTAAATAGTAAACAAGGGTACATTGGAGGACAATGTCGGACAATACATATCAAATTAAATAATGGTTGAATCATCGTAATGAACCTTATAGGTTGCTTGTTCGATCGTATTTGCAATGGGACCCGCCCCCCCCCCCCCGATTTTACCCCTTTGGTAGTATTCAATTTTGATATCGGATGTAAGGCCGTATTTTTCTCATTGTCTTCCTGAAATTCAGCTTTCAAATCCATATTTTCTCAAGGATCCTGACAAAAACATGCCGTTTTTAATGGTTAACAATCAATTTAGCACAGTCGTGAATATAGGGCGTTGCACTAGGCATTATCGCGTCTAGCCATAACCACCGCAGTTAGTTTCCCACGGTTACCTGGTGGCCCAGCGGGTTGTTTGAATCAATCCCATGAGAGCATAGCATGGCCTATACTATAATGTACTAAACATATGTCCATACTTATTAGGGTGAGGTAAAAAGTGTTCCAAAAGTTTAAGGGAACCACAAGGACATTTCAGAATCATGACAAAAAATCATTAAGTACTAAGCTTAGTGGGGTAAATGAGTGTTTACAAGTCAGGGGTTTATGTGTTAAGGATAGGGTTTTTATGTGATCACATTGACCCTATTGAGGTGAAATTCCCAAAACTGGTTGGTGCATTGTGGGATGGATGTGTATACAAGTTCAGCTCTCATACCAAGAATCGGAACACGATACAAAAATAATCGGAACACAAGCCACCCTTTATTAACTAATTTACTACAAGGGGCATTGGAGGAGAGTTTTAGGATACGGAATTCCTCTCAAATTTGCACTTGAATCGGTTTAGGAACACTTACCGAGAACGTTTGGAAGGTTTATTGGACCAGCAAGGGTAAAAAAGAGAAAAACAAAAAGTATGTTTGAACTTGCTGCTCATCGTAAACGTTCCCATAGAAAGCCATGCTTCGATTTTATGTGTGCAAGGAAAGAAAATCTAAATTTATCATCTTAATGAGCTTATTACACAACGACGGTGTATTAGGCTTATCATTGATTCATCTTAATTAAGTGTCCAGATATGCAAAAAAAATGTAACAGTAACTATTAGGCTAATTTATGGACAGAAGATTGTCCTTTAAAAAGGAATATCTTATTGTGGTGGCAATCCAACTTATCAAAAAATAAAAAAAAAAAAAATAAATAAAAAACTAAACGTTCATGCCTTTATAAAATGTTCAACGCGTTTATTCATATATTACCAAAAAAAAGTTTAAACTTAAAAAAAACCACCAAGTTTTAAAAGACGTTACGAGCCGTATTAAAGTTAATAAATGTAAGAGAGCACAAAGTATACTCAAGTGCGCTGCCCCATTGGCAAACTTGGTCCCATTCTTCCATTCCTAATTTCTTGGTTGAGAACGTTGTGACATTTTCATTAAAGGGAACAATAATCATAGACCAATTGTTGATTTAAATAAATCAACTGCATGGTCTTAAGGTTATTATTGGCAGTTTGAGTGTGGAATTAGTATTCCTATTTCTTGTGTAAAAGGCGTCTTGTTCTGAATGGTACTTTCAAATTTGTATTTCTTAGTTGCATTGTTTTCTTGCTTGATGTATTGTTTTGGAGATGTATTCATACGGAATAAAGCCCAATCTCCTTGTACCATCAATTTTCTCAATGAAATGTGTTTCGACGGAATCTGCAGTCGACTGTCTATAGAAGGTATGTGGTTATGAGTTCTGTGATAGAGAAAAACTCACGTATGTTTCTGGGTGGGTATTGTACCAGTCTTTCTGTGAGATATCCTACGGGAAGAAGGGTACTAAAGACCATAGGAAGGGTCCCGCGATGCTCTGGTTGTCTCACGTATGAAGGGGGTTGTTTTGAACCCGCAGTTATTGCATTAGCACCTCTTAGCATGAAGGCTATAAATTATATTTGGGCTGTTTGGAGGTTGAGTTGAGGGTGGTGAAACTGTATTTTCTTTTGCATTGTAGAAAGACAATGGGACCAAGTTTGCAGGGCAGACACGCACTGGGTTAGTATAATTGGTGCTCTCTTAACATTTAGTAACTTTTATTCTACGGCTCCGTAACTCTTTTTAAAACTTGGTGGTTTTTACGTTGAACGTTTTTTGGTAGATTTCCTTTATTTTGTGAACACAAATAGTATCAAAATTTGAGTTTGATATAAAGTTATTATAATATGGAAAATAAAAACTTTTAGAGTTTTTTGACATTAATATTTCCTTCAGTTACTGAGATAGTCAGATTTTAAAGTGCGGCAATTTAAGGCCTTTTCACAAAAAAATATAATAAAAAAGGCATTAAATGTGGAAATGTATATTTGTCATTGGAAATGTTAATTAATTCAAAATTAAAAAATTTTTAAATTTAAAAGAAAAGAATGATGTACGCTTGCATTTAGGAAAAGACGTATTTACCAACAGGACAGTGGGAATTGCTAAGGAAACCGCATGTTAATTCCTACGATAAGCTTATAAAATAAAGATGCATCACTCAGAATCCTAATGGCCGAAAGACCCGGGAAAACCCCCAAACCACGCCTGAAAATAACTAAAAACACTAAATTTGACAAGCAAAAGTGCTGAATCATGCTTTTCCTGAAAATGGCATCTCTGCCAAATATGAACATTATGTGTGAACAGGTTAAAATTTACAAACAGAAGCAACGCATGAATTTCACCATATTAGCCTTTTGGCATTAAATTCGAATTCAATTTATATGAATGACCTGTAAAATCTTACGGAGTGTACGCACCCGATCTAGCCAGAGGAATCTTTTTGTTAGAGAACATATTTGTAATATACTTATTGTAAAAACAGAATACCATGACTCACATACATTTTGTGCATGGAACTGTGTGAAACTATATGAACTGTGTCACTGTACGAGGTTATTTACGATGAATGAATGAAAACTCTAAATAAAAAATCAGTACTTTCAAGTACTTGAATTTCTACTTTATATCATGGACATTAATAATCTCCACTACAAAGAATGATAGCACCAAATGAGACTACTATATTATAAACAACATTAATCAATAAGTCGGAAAATGGTAGGCTCGAAGGCCTCGAACGATTGACCACCAAAATAAAAATCAATAATTTGCCTTATCTTGACCAGAGGGCCATCAAAAGGTAGCTTAGAATATTCGGGCGAATGTATTAATTTAAAACATTCCCGAGAAGTTCAACGAAATTTAGATGTGTATTATGAATGATATAGGGGCTCTGGACAATGCAATGAATTACTCGCAGATTTGTGTGCTTGTACGGCGCTTACACTCTGTCAGAGCACTAGTTTATGTAATTAACTAGTGTGTCTTGGTATGAAAGAAATGAAGCAGATTCTCATACAAGAGACTGCAGAAATTTTCTTGTGATATTAATTTTTCGCGTTCAAATTGGAGAAAATCACCGGATTATTTAATAATTGTGTCTATTTTCCCGTCTAGGTAGTTACTTTAGATATATTTTTTTCACGAAATACTTCAAAGACAACATTATTTATGGTTCAATGAATTTCATTGTAAAATCGAAACTGAAAAACCTTGGTGTTTTCCTCTGAAAATAAAACCTGAATACTACAATGACATATACTTCCATATCAGTTCAATGGTCAGGTGCTCGTAGTCTACAAATTAAAGAGAATGTTCACCAGAACTGAATATAGCTAATTTTAATTAGCGAAAGTGGTGGGCCACAGGCGGACTCGAACTGACAAAAATCGGACCTAACCAAAAGTAAATAAATGAAGCTATCGCTTAGACCGCTGTGCCACGGAGGAAGCTTGAAACATAAAGCAGGCGCGAATTGTTGTATATGCTAAAGTGAGGGTTCATTAGTGATGTTGAACCAAAGAATTCCGTTTAAATATGGATTTTCTGTGTATGCAGTCAATCTTTGCAATGTTCGCAGTAACAAGCACATCATGAGGATAAAAAGAAAACATGTTACTAAATGTTGTCAATATTAATTTCGTAATAAAGGCGTAGGTCTGGGAGACCGTTTTTATAAGTTTCACATTTTGCACTAATAATCGGTATACATGACCGTTTGAAAGAATTTCTAACTCGTCGTTTTAGTTTGCTAATTCATATCTGGCATCATGAAATGTACCAAAGATACTCTGAGGGTTGAAATATATGCATGAGCTATTGATTACGTGTAGTTTAGCGGTCGTGAACGATACCCCACCTAGTGGTTTTACCAATCAAACACGCGTCAAACACGCGTCAAACCAAAGGGACATTTGTTCTGATATATACTCACGGGTGTGTTGCTTGTATAATGGATGTTCTAATGCTTTTTGCTATTTTTCTTATTTTTTTTTTTTTTTGGTTTGGGAATGTTTGAACTATAGATGAATTATACTTCCATTCCATAAAACTTCAAGGGCCAAGGTGACCGTAAGTAAAAGGAAAATGATTCTTACTCTCGTGTAATTTTACTGTGCTGAAAGTCGTGGGATACCGCTGGACTCGAACCGACATCAAGAGACTATCCAAAAGTTAAAATCAAACGTTCCACGCTTTGACGCTCGGCCACGAAGGATGCTTATTGCATGTAACGCAAATTGTTGGATATGATAGGAAGTGGTGATAAGTAGGTGATGTTGAACAAAAGAATCCCGTTAAAACGTCATTTTCTTTGCATAGCGTGAATTATCTTCCGATTATCACTAAAGGCACCTAATGAGGATAACTAGAAATTATGTATAAGTTTGGCTACTATCCATTTCGTAATAAAGGCTGTAGGTCTGTGAGACCACTGTAAGAGTTTCGCATTTCCCACTAATAATCATTATAAGTGACGGTTTGAAAGTACTTCTACTCAGCGCTTTCCGTTTTTATTTCATATGTTACACATGAAATGTGTCCAATATACATTTTGTGTGGTTTGAAATACATGCTCTGGTGGTGTATCGCGAGCGGTTAAGTGATTATGGATGATATTGCCACCTAGTGCTATTCCTCGTCCAAACGTCGCGTCAAACAAAGGGAGTTGTTTCTGTGAATATGAATCACGGTGTGTGTCGGTTGATCTTGGCTGTTTTTTAATGGTTTTTTGGTTGGGTTTTTGGTTGTTGTTTAGTTGTTATTTTATTAAAACTTGGTGGCACACTACCGGGTGTCTTCAATTCTCATTATTTTCTTTATTGTATAAACGCTACCGAAAACGGGTGAATGTGGTTTAATACACGATAACAGATAATAAGCGTGTGCCTTTTATTATCACTAATGATATTTCCTTTAAATGGGCTACATTTATTTTAAAGAGTAGAATATGTTTCCCTTCAAATAGATATAGTGTTTATTGCAGATCGTAAGCAATTAAAATTAAAGGTAGTGTTAAAAAGAAACACTTAAGCGTATATAAAATTCAGCGTTTATAATTGTTATCAAAATTGTTGTTATTGTTTAAAACTTGGTGCCTTTTTACGTTTTCAACGTTTTTTTTTTTGGGGTTAGCGTTTATCAAATCGGTAAAAGGTAGCATTGTATTTTAGGCATGAGGCGGAAAAATGAGGACGTTTTAAAATTTTGCAAATTTTTTTCGAATTTTGTGAAATTAAAACAGGGGCCATTTTTGAGGAACAACTGCCCTGAAAACAATCCTCCGTTACTACTATCGAAAATAGCTGTGTAACACAACCAAATGAGGTTAATCGGATCACTCACTTAAATATAGAAAGTACTACCCAAATTACTCCGGTCTCAAAAAAGTCACACATTTCCTCTGAAATTGAATCTCATAAAAGCATAATATGAAAAAAATGTGGGGAACCTTGTCAACAACCCTTTGGGAAGGAATAAACAGACGCAAAAACTTACCGATTTTTCCTTGACAAAGATGATAAGAGGTATTGACCCTGCTGCTATTGCCCCCCTTTCAATGCACTTTTGCACGAATATTGGATCCTCTCTTGCCGATTAAAATACACGACTGATCCTAAATTTTCACCCCCTGTAAGACTATCAAAACAACAAGTAGTGTTTTTATTTACCCAACTCATTGATGAGATGTAAATTGTAATGAAATTAAAAAACAAGGCCACAACCACGGTCATGATGGTGTATCCGCTCGAATTCCTTAAGGCTGTGCTACCTGAAATAAATTCAATCTTGTACATATTTTCAAGCGTTCCTTATCAACCGTGTTGTCCTTTCAAAGCTCAAAATCGATATAAGGTAATGCTGTATTCAAAGCCGGCGACTCCCATTTATTGAAAAAATATAGGCCCTTATGTCTTTCTGATACTGCCAACTCTTTCGAAGATCTTGGAAAGGATTATGTATAACAGAATTTTAATTTTTTTATTTCAAGCTAACATCTTTGTTCCAACAGTTTGGATTTCGCAAGCAAGAGGACCACCGAACATGGCCATAATGACTTCCTACACCAAAGTATCAGAGGACTTGGTAACAAACTTATTCCATCGGTATCTTCTTGATTTAAGCACGGGTTCGATACATTAAACCAACTCCAATCCTTATAAATAAGTTAAGCCTTATTGGCATAAGGGGTCTTGCAAATCGTTGGATATCCAATTACTTATCTGGATTTGAGATACACAATTGTTACATAATAATGCGTAAATCGCTCATCGCCCTCCAATATCATCTGTGGTGTACCGCAAGGCTCTCATATTAGGTCCACATCTCTTCTTATTGTACATAAATGAGCTTTTTTCCTCTTTGTTCCAGCCTTTCTCACTATATATCATTTGCGGATGACACTAACATATTTGTCTCACACGAAGAACTCGATACCTCGAAACCACGGTTCAAGACACTATCAGCGATTTGAAAAATATTTTGAAATTTGGCAGGAATGAAGATTCAAAGTGAAGGATAGCTGTAGAATTCTCATCAGTTACTTTCCAAACTGAAAAATTGACACGAAAAGGGAAGAAGGAAACCTGCAGTTTCAAGATACGATTCCCCATTCATTTACGTGTTGTAGTAAGGTACGAAAAAGACACAGTAATGACTAAAATTTCCATTCGGTCCTTATTAGTTGCTTCTGGTCTTATTCATTGCAGGGTATGTTAGGATACTGTACTTGGTACATAATGCAAAAATCTGATGTGTGAGGTTTTGTGATTGATTTTCTGATTTAGAATATCACTGATAGTGGGTTTAAAATGCTTTCATTATTTCCAATCGATTCAAACATAAGTCTCTAAATATAGCTAAAACAAATTTCATGATCTTCACAAACAAACATAGTACAAGGCCAGATACTAATCTAATAAAAAAACCCTTTAAAAAGGAAAGGGCGAAGAGTCAAGAGGAATAAATATCCAAGTAAAATTTTTTTTTTTAATGCTTATAGGTATGACCATTTTGTGGGAATTTTTGCAAAGGTTGACTTATTTGTGGACTTTTTGCATTATATAAGCGAGGCATACACTGAAACGGTAAATATTTAAACCCAGAGTGAATAGGGGCTTCTTATCCCTCTTACATTTACCGATTATTTTTTAAAGGGAAAATGTGACCAATCAAACATACTATAGAAAACATTACTACCCTTATTCGGGAAACAATCAAAGGTCCCTTATTATACTGACCCCACCAAAAGATGACCACTCTGCAGACTCACCATTGTTAAAAGCAGACCTGGAAGAAGAAGCACTTACGGATTATTTCGCATGCCGACGGAAGTCCCCCGTAAAGTATTTTACAGGATTCGGCAACACCGTTTAACCACATTGTGATAATAACATTTGTTTTTAAATTTATTAAAGCATTCCCAAAATGTAAAGCTCACACGTTCACCACATGTCAACCCTTAAATTGTACGTCTGTCACCACAGACTTTTAATTTTTCAAAATGTTTTTAAAAAATGGTTCATCCACGCAATTGCACTATTTCAATTCATATACAAACTTAGAACATTCGTGACTTATGACATCTTACCTGTCATTCCACCGTATGAATCGGAAATACATGGATCACATTTATTAAGCAGTGTGCAATTGCAATTATCTTACGTACTAAAATGAGATCAAAGGTCACACGCATCTAGGTGGTAAGGTCACACACGGGGGAGGAAATGCACAAGTGCTACTAAAAATGAGATATGTCTGTCCGCCTATGCGTTTTGACGCACTTTGAACTATGAAGCTGATGTGTTGGCATACAGTAGAAAACAATGCCCTGAGGTTATTATTCAGGATTCAGGGGGACTACCTGGAAGCGGATCAGGATACGACCTGTGGTTGTGGAACGCACCACAGACAATGGAAACAACCTCTTGGTCTGCCCAATGATGGAGAAACAATGCACAAAAAGGACCGTGGCGGAATTCATTGAAGCAGCCAGGACGTTGTACCCATATTTGGCTGGATCATATTTGAGAACAACCGTGGTTGACAGATAAGAGAGAGAAGGGTGACCCCCAAAAAAGTCATCTGAGGAGGTCAATTTGACATAAGAATGTTATAAATGCACCGTAACCTGAGCAAAGAAAAAATCCTGAGGTTCAAAGGTAACCACCACACAGGACAAAGGTTTTGCTTTAAATAGGCAAGAAACTCAAGTAAACAAGAAAGCTGTGTGACCACATAGTTACATCTCTACTTGACTGCAGATAATTTTTGCAACATTAAAACTATTTGCCTCACTGTAAATATCGTAATAAGTAATGCACTTTTCACCATGTCTAATATAATAGTAGATGAGTTCGTATTTTCATCATGATCAAGGCAAACAGTAATTACGATGCCAGCAAAAATTTAAGAACCTCATTAAGGTGGCTGATCCAATAAAAATCCGACCATTCATGTTTCCTATAAAGCCTCCTTAAGAAAGAAGCAATAAATCAGTCCAAACGGTCTGGATAGTGAAAGATTTTTGAAAACGTTTTTATCATAACATTCAAAAATGAAAACATTCATTAAGAGACTTTGTAGGAGATTTCCAGGAAAGAAGAGCCCCAATTTTTCTCGAACCCCGTCTTTTTACATATTTGGAAAT
Source organism: Ophioderma brevispina (assembly GCA_023653785.1). NCBI lineage: Eukaryota > Metazoa > Echinodermata > Ophiuroidea > Amphilepidida > Ophiodermatidae > Ophioderma > Ophioderma brevispina. Next base: position 23,962 of record JAMKCH010002975.1, on the reverse strand, counting down.
GGAATGCTTATCAATGTATTAGATAGCACGTGAATGAATAAGAGATACGCCCGTCGTTAGGCTAATAAGATGATGATTGGTAGTTCTGTCGTGCCACGACAGAAAAGTCCAAAGCAATGGTTTCTATAGGGAAACAAATTTTACGATATCAGGGCAAGTTCACAACAAGGGGTTTGCGGTTTTCTTTTGCACTTTTGTCCAAAATAAACCTTCGGAAATGGTATCGGTTAGGTGGTTACAACGATCCAGTAATTTATAGAAATTCATATCCTAAAATCTCACTTTTAGCTCTCACAGCCAATGGATGAAATATTGGTGCGAAACATTTTACAGATGGGGGTTTTGGGGTGAAGGCCGATCTATCAAGAATGAAAAAAATTCAATAACTCCTTATATCGGACCATCCCCCTATAAGCATTCGTTAATTCAATGAATCATAAACGATTTTTTTTAAAGACGCGTGTTAACACAGCAAATCACTGTAATAAAATACAAATAAAGAATTAAAAAAAAAAAAAAAAAAAAAAATATTTTTGTCAATATTTCCCCTCTCTTTACGCCTGGTGACTTGCTGCTCAACAGCGCAGAGTATGTCTAGATTTGGGAGTTATTGGCCGCACTCACGGGTTGCTGTTACGCCCTTCTATAGTCTCATGCTTTTATGTTAGTTTTACCCAGTCGTGTTTTATTTACAAACCGCCTCAAGACGGTTATATGGCATGTGTGGAAGTGTTATCGCTTTGTATTTCTACTCTTTGGAACATTACTTCTTTGTCTAAATGGACGTTCATGTTTTCGCTGGGCCTTAATATTGAGTGACTATCCATATGACAGTCCAAATTGCACAACATTCAAAACTAGCATTACATGTCAGATTTTAGAGGATATTATAAATGGCACCACGAATATTTTCTGCAACACTGCTATTTGAAAAGTTGGTCAAAAACCCAAGCGAATCGAGCGGGTAGCCCGTAGGGCTACCCTCGCCCAAAAATACCAAACGACAAAAACAACATCAGCCTGGTAACCACCACCAAGTTTTTGTGCGTAACTTATTGATAACAACCTTTTGGCCATCCCACACTGCCACTTCAAAACTTATTCAAATATAATGCATCATCCGCAAAGTGCGTTCTATCTTCCCCTAAATTATCTTCGTACCCTATACAATACCTTTATTCTCCCTTTCTAAAATTATTGTGCAATGGTCTGCGGCAGACAAAATAATTACACATTCAACCTCTCTATTCCTTTCCCATTTTACAAAAAAGGGCAATTCGCCACATGTACTAAGTCCTTATGGCACACACAGACCCATTATTCCATGCAATGAACATTTCTGATATTTATCTTTTCCAACTCGGTCTTTCATGTACAAATTCCATCACATTTACTTCCTTCAGGCGTACTTGAACCCAGTTCTTCAAAGGAAAAGAAAAAATTATCAGATCCATTCATACAACACTCGCAATGCTTCGGACCTTCATATTAACCCTATACCAACACAAACTAGCAGAGCAAAACCCATTAATTAAAACCCAAGGCGCGATATTTGGAACGGCTTGTGGAATGTCACTTAAAAATAGTTCCCTCACTCTCATCATATTTAAAAAACGCTTTTCAAACGGTTTCTTCTCAGTTCTACCTTGTAGATTGAGTTTGTGATCTTTTTTATGTAGTATAATTCTGTTTCGATGTCTTGTTTCCCTTTTGCATTGCCTGTCATCCATCCACTACTTGTCCCTGTCTCGTAACCTTTTTTTGCTTTATGCGCAAGCGCATACCAAGTATATTCTTCAGTTCTTGATATAATGGTTCTTTACTTTCATTCTCTTCAAAAGACTTTGTTATGCAGGTCCATGTTACATCAATACATGCCATTATTTTGTCCTTTTTTCTCTGAATGAGGGCATTGCGTTACACGCTTTGCGTTTTGCAGTGTCCTCGTCCAGTAAACTTTATTTATGTACAGATAAAAATATCATTTATTATTTGTATTTCAATTATATATTAATCATGTTCTATTGTCCAGTACCTGTATATAAATATTGTTGATGGACGAATAAATATATATGAATATATATATGAAATATAAACGTCTCAAGAATGGCCTACCTGGAGAGACGGGACGACACACAAATGATAATGAACCAGCTCCTTCAGCGTGACACTACTGTGCTTCACACACCACTTTGGCTACTTTTCGCTTTTGGGATAGAAAAAATGAACTTCTAATATCAATCCCCAGGTATACAATTTTGGTTGACGGACCAACCGATTTATCCACTGCTAATGGCACGCCAGTTTACTAGATTCCCCCAAACCACGTAATGGACGTGTCCATTGTATAAGCAGAGGTCAGAAATGGCCGAATGGATTTCGGAATGGACGTCAGGAACAACCGAATGGACGCAGGAATGGACGCAAAACTTGCCTAATGGACGTAAAAAAAATCGCCTAGTGGACGTACGAAATGGACGTACAACTAAAATGGTGCCGTTTGTCGGTTGACTTGGGTGAAATCATAAAATTCAATAATCAAAATACTGTTCAGTTTCGTTTTAAGTCATTTGGTAACATTAAAGCGGCACTGGCACATTTTCACAAAATATGAAATTTCTTCAATTTGCTCTCAAATGATAGTCTAGGCCATTGGAAGAACAGAGATATATTTTACACGTAAAAATAACATACCCCAAAACAGTTAGGGACATTGATATTAGGATAAAGACATCCAGGTAATTTGTAGGCCAACTTTTAAGTTTTCCATAAATTTAATCAACAAATGTGTATATTACATGAATATTTTTGACTCGTACTCACTGATATTAAAACCACAAAGGTTATAGACCGATCAAACAGTGTGCATAGCGTGGGAAACATGCATACCATGCATACGGCGTCGTGTTCTTGTGTTAAACGCCATTTTCGTCGTCTGCTGAATTTAGCTTCAATACTGACGGGCTTGAAGCTATCAAATGGTGGAATATCAGAGTAAGCACTTTTTGCCCGATTCACACCAGGATCTGTGACAAATCTGCACCCACATTATCTCTACCTCTAATGACCACAATGCGATACCTGTAGGGTTGAAGCATCAAAGCCCATCGCATGATTCGGCCATTGGCCACCTTTGACCTCCGAACACTACGCTTGAATGGAAGCCACCGTAGATATTCAGTCATTGAAAAAGAATGCTGGGCGATATTATGGGGAGTTCGCAAGTATCAACCATATTTGTATGGTAAAGAATTTGTTATTGAGACGGATCATCACCACTCAAATGTGTTCGGAGGTCAAAGGTGGCCAATGGCCGAATCATGCGATGGGCTTTGATGCTTCAACCCAAGAGAAGATACCAGTAGCTTCCCACAATGCATTGCTTCCATTTGAAGTTTTTTGTTACAGGTTGCCATTGTGATCGTTAGAGGAGTTGAAACGCTCTTAAAATGCAAGGTTTTGATCAGTACTGTCAATTTAGCCATGTTTCATCACTAACGACCCACATCAGTACCTGTACAAAAACCTCCATTGGAAAGTAATGAATTGTGGGAAGCTATTGAAATCTTCTCTTCTTCAACCCTACAGGTATCGCATTGTGGTCATTAGAGGTAGAGATAATGTGGGTGCAGATTATCTGAGCAGAGCGATTGGGCCAAGTCAGGATCACTTAATATAAAATTACCTTGTTTGACACGACCATCAGGGTCAATGTTAGAATGTAGACAACTCCAGATTTACCTAGGATATTGACAGTAAAATTTCAGTATGTGAAAGTTATGATTTGTATATAGGAAACTTATGTTTCAATTGTATGTAAAAACTAGGTTGTGTCAAATATGCTTTTGGGAAAGATTATCTATGATAATTTTTTAAAGAGGGGAGCTAAATGTCATGATGAAATTGCATATTTTTCCCTATGAATATTTTTCTGCGCGAAATTTATTCGTTTCAAGCACTATTTGTCCGTATAACATCTAGCGTCATGATATTAAGTCAGTGAGTAGGTCATTAGGGTGCGGCTATAGCGCGATTTTTGATCAGCTGTTATTATGGCACCAGCTCTCGACCTGCAAACACCCGCTCTGTTAACCAGTTAGATAGCAATTGTGAGCACTCAAGTTAGTCTGCCTGTAATTTGGGCTAGAACAAATTGTTCGTAGTTTTTAGACAGGAGCTACTTGTTCATTTAATGATATATATTTTGCCTGGCTATATTTTGGGCCAAAGCAACGCGCTTGTGGTATATTTAGATGGTAGGCAAAATTCGTGTTTGTGCTCGGCATCCATGTGGTGATGATATGGTACGGAGTCTGCGACGAGGTGCTGGTCGACAGATCGATTGCTGACATCATTGAGAAGCCATTTTAAATGATGAGTTGGTAACATTCTATGTATTATGTTAAAGTGCAAATGTCTGGGGTCTGGGGAAATTAAATTTCAAAATTATTACAAATTTTGGTGCAGTAGAAAGCTGTTGACAAACTTCAATTTCATATTATCGTTGTCAATATAAATTATAGTTCCGAATATTTCAACAGAATGATTTTTGTCTGAAACAAAATTTTCAAACTGCAAAAATATATGCAGACTGTATCATGTATTTAACGGGAGTTAAACACCAACCATTGTGTGGATTGTCTGCAGTATTTACGCTAATCGACTCTGTCCGGCAATCTATTCAATACGAATGGAATGCCTACAGCTGTATTTTCTGGGTCAGTTGTGGTTCTGTTGTATGGATAATTTGTTTTGGGAATGTTTTGTCAAACATATATCACGCACCTCACGTTTAACAAAAAGAATTTAAATTTATTTTATAAATGAATATTTTGTGTGAACAAAATTCGTTCTCATATTTTATGTCATTAACACGCCCAGTCAATGAAAAATATTAAATTTTAAAGTTTGGAACTACTTTAATTTGCATATGTTTACGAATTTCATTTACTTTGGGCGCAGTCATTTAAATCTTTGTTTTCAAATTAATGCATTTTCTTTGTGAAAGTTTATTTGAATTAGAATTCCAAGTTAAATTCAAAAGTATATTTTAGAAATATTTGTTGTATTTAGTGTGATATATTTGATGTTGGTCTTTGGTTGACACGCATTCCCTTTTTTGCCTTATTCCTTATATATTAATTAATTTTAATATTTATTTATTTATTTACCATATTTTGACAGGGTAACCGACTCAACAGGATTGGTTTTTATTAGGGCCCTGTACAATATACATAAGACATGATGTCACCTCATCTATACATTAAAATGGAATGATATATAGATGCCAACAAATTAAAACAAAATACACAAATTTACATTGTTAAAAATGACATAATTTAAAGCACTACAGAGTATCATCGAGTAAAACTCTACATGTAAGCGCAAATCCCCACAACAATCAAGCAGAATTATCCACTCAAATTAAACTAAAATTGTATACAATCTGGCAAATCACCTACTCAACCATGAAGATAACGCCTACAAAATATGATTGTTACGCATTTTTTCTGTGTAGAATGTAAATAGACAAAAATTCATTTGTATTCACTTGATACTCAATCATGCCAAAAATTGTTTAAATGGTTATAATTCACATCAATGTTGCAGATTATCGAATGTCTTAGGATATAGCATTCCAAGTGACTGCGCCTCTACATAGAAATTAATTTTTACCATAATAAGTCTTATACATTGGGACAAAAAGTTGACCAGACCTACTGTTTCTCTATTTTATAGAGGTCACTAAGATGTTGAAAATTATTATTGAAAAGTATTAACTTGGTGCCATATTATTAATAATAATCTTATACATCATACACCCATTTGCATAGGTTATTCGATCTCTAATACTCATGAACCCCAATATGTTATTGTTTTTCCACCAATATCTTACCCAGTGTCTAAGTTCCCTTTGCCTTGTACACGTGTCATTCACCAATGCAATGTTCCCACATATGGTTCAAAATAGTACCTAATAATAGTAATATGCCTGAACTTAAACACCTTGCACTGTGTCAACTTGAAACAGCTCATATTCTCTCACTTCAACCAATCATAATTGGCCTTACAAACACACTGCTATCTCAGAGTGTGTACTGAGTCCATCCCACAATGCACCAGTACACTACAGTATAGGCACATTGTAATGCATTATGGGACTGGTTCAAAACACCTTCTGCTATCTGGAGCAAGGTTAAATGTAACCACTGTTTATTTCTTGGTAGCTTGTAGAATTGATATTGAAGGACAGCATCTACCCTTGTGGCTTGTAACATATACTGAATGTGAAAATCTGTTGTTTTTTAATACGTTATGGGTAAAACTGTTAAAACACAGTCTAATAAGTGGGATGAAATTACCTATACAGGGTGTCTCAGAAAGAACGTTACCCTCCAGAAACGGCACTTTTTGCCTACTTTGATATTCTTAACCTTGTTTTAGCATTATATTATGAGAATATTATATTTTTTCGAACATATGGTGAAGCGAGAAAGAAAACGGTGTAAACAATGACTATTTCTTTAAAAATGATGCAAATCTATTTTGTCCACGGCTAGCAATAGCAGATTAACGTGTATTGGAATTCTTATGCATTTGAGCACATGTAAGTCGTTAGATTTAATCAATTTGTTCACTTCTAATGCCTAAAAGCACCTAAAACATGTACTTTATTTGTTCTTCTGCACATTACACAATATCTGTCGCATAAGTGACACTAAATTCTCTCACCCATCTCCAATTCGCTAAATCTCTCTCTAAACTGCTATTGGGTTAACAGACCAAAATGTTGCCACGACCGCAATTCACCAAGGAGGAGAAAAATTTCATGACTAAGACATATATTGAAGCACAAAGTTTAGTTACAGTTCAGCGTGAATGGGTAAACGTCTTTCCTCAAAGTAGGGTTCCCAGTAAGATGGCAATCAAGAGGAGCAGAGACAAATTTCTGGAAATGGCAAGATTCTTAATAGGTGCAAAGAGAGAGATGCGGTCGTCAAAGAACGGGACGATCAGCCGCAAATATTGCTACAATCCGGGATTGCAATGTGTAGAGAACTGAACAGCAATGTGTAGAGAACTGAACAATACTTCTAGAATCAGCACATACCTGACTACTTGTGTGCTCAATTCCATAAGAATTCCAATACATGTTTCTTCTGCTAGCCGTGGACAAAATAGGTTTGTATCATTTTTATGAAAATAGTCATTGTTTGGTTATTTTATCACCGTTTTCTTTCTCGTTTTCACCATATGTTCGAAAAGGTACATAGTCTCATAATATAAAGCTAAAACAAGAAAAATAATTGGTTAAGTAGGCAAAAAGTGCCGTTTCTGGAGGGTAACGTTCTTTCTGAGACACCCTGTAGTTGAAAGCGGTTTACCATTATATAGGCCTAAATGTTCACCTCCATATACCTTCAGTGTGTGACTGTTCAAACATTTTGAAGTGTTTAAGTAGTGTAATAAAAATTATTTACAGCGTGAATAGTAAGGGACAGTATTCGGCTTGAACAATAATTTACTGATTGGAACTTCGCAAGTGAATCTCACACCAAGTGTTATGAAATTGATAGACCTACCCTTCTAACATTCGTCTCCATTTTAGGCAGATTTATCAGTATTATCAGTAGGGGGGTTATATTATTCCCACTAGTTTCACGTTTATCTGTTGTGTTTACGGTATTTCCATTTGCTTACTCGCTCGTTCAATCAACACTGAATACGTTAAATAAATCCCAGACTCTCCTGATTTGGTTGCGTCGATTTCTGATGCAGTGTTTTAGCTCCTATAGCTTTAGCATGATCAAAGACGTGGCGTAGAAGCGTAATTGTTTATTACTACATTAAATAGTTGCTTTCAATCGTTCTTTCTTTGTTTGGGTCTTAATTGTATTTCACTACATTCGTAAAAAGAAAAAAAAGTTTTAGTACTCGACAAGCTTGAAGACTCACAACAATGGGTAACTCCCGAGGTGTGCGTTAAGTAAGATAATGGCCTCGTTTTTCACGACATTCGTGGAAAATAAAACACGGCTTCGGCTACGCCTCAGCCGTATTTTATTTTCCACGAATGTCGTAAAACTCGGCCATTATCTTTTACGAAATCACCACATATGACACATATATGGATGCCCAAAATCTCTCGTTGCACCTTTAAGGGGTTTGACGTGTTAGTGATCTACTCGATAAAATTTTCCTGAATTCACATATATGGTATTTACAACGGTGCTGATTAAGAATCTGAAATAAAAAATGGGGGTCACGGACTTTGTTTTTGAGCTATAGCCAAAACAAAAATGGTATGTTGTCACTTTTTAAACCACGCAAGTCAATGGGAAAAGTCAAAATTTGACGTTTAGATCGTCTACAAAATAAAAACCTCTCGATAAAATTTTGTAATTTCTAAATATGTTGAGGTCCCTATGTCGTTCTTCAAAATTTTGAAATAAAAAATGAGGGTCACCGACTTTTTCCATTACACGCCGAAAACCACTGAAATTTGACACTTCTTTCAAATTGGGCGTCTTGTTGGGCCGCAAGAAAAATCCGCGCCACATTCGGCATGCAGCTTTCATGCAGCAAAGCAGGAACGCAGGCGTAGAGATGCGCGATTTTAGTAAACGCAAACAAGCGCACAGTTATTCGCGGTATCTGCGTATGATACCTTCGCAGCTCAAAATTAAAATTCTTCCATTTGTCCATGACTGGGCTCTAAACAGAATGCTGAAGGTGTAAAGCAGCTTGCGCGTAAACAAATCACACGTCAAACCCCTTAACTCTTTATAGCTAGATTTAGTATGTATAATCGACCCCGGCCGTCTACTTGTGCATGGCAATACAGTATAGCGCCATCTCTTGGTAAATTGTAGATTGCTTTAATTCAAGCAATGCAGTCAAGTCAACGTAAACGCATTTATAGCTACATTAACTCTCAAAACATTCTGACTAATCGCATTTGTTGCTTCAATGGTATTCAATGTAACAGGTGAATCGAATGTTATTGAATTTTGGGGATTTTTATTTTGGATACGAAGGAACAGAAGTCTTTGCACTCTCTGATGCCAACATAAAAAAGTATAGTTCGTTAATGAAACAGGTGAATCGGGCCACACATTCTGCCCCCTCTCCCAACTAATCGACGCTGTCCAAAACTTTTCCTCTGTGATTGAATCTACTAATACTATAGACCAGTTAACAGCAATGTTTGTAAACATGTTAGGGCCTGGTATCTTGAAATAGGTCGGCCTGACTGTTACTATGGGCCATAACGATTCGCAGGAATGGACTCGCAGGCAACAAAAGAAGTGACATAGGATGTTAACTGGTCTATAACCTACGGGCATGCTTTGAATTTGAATTACGCTCGCAATCTAATTGGATGATTGCAGTATAATTATATCCGCGTGAGATTGTGATTTTCACTTTGATTTTGAATTCAATGATTTATACAAAAGGGAGCTGAAATTATCGTTACTGGGAATGAAACAATGATGGGACGATTACTAAAATGTGGCGAATTCATGCATTAAATCATGATCATAAGTATACCTGTTGTGAAATGAGTCTCTCTTAGTTGGGTCACCTGAGCAATTCCGTGCCCGTGGAGCAAAGAAAAGGTAGCATGTGGTGCCCCTCGTGAAAGTGTGGGGCGGAATCCGTCGGGGGTAAATGCATAAACAGGGGTCAAAAATGAAAAATGCTTGGATTGCTGTAAAAATGTAACCTAGTGTTGGCTTATTACAATGATTATTAAAAAAGTATAGTTTGTACTACCTACAACGTATTGTACTGGAGGTATAAGGCAAAAATCGTCAAATGTCAAAGGTTATCATCAAGGTTAAATCTTTAATACTTCATCTTTCTTAAAAGGTCTTCAAATCAAATTGTTTAGTCTGTCCACAACAATGGAGTTATTTCATTGTAGACAAAATTTTGTCTACTTTTTATCTTTGTTTTTGAACTTGCTCTTAGAAAAGACCAGTTAAGGATACTATTATCCCTTTGACTAGCTCATCACTTTGCAATAGGCAGTTGTCCAAAGAATGAACACAGGCCGCGCATCTTAAAGCATGCATGTGTTACAAGTTTGGCGAGCAAGAAAAGGGAACTGAACACGAAAAAGTATAGGGACACATAGCTGCCACATCACCTTATCACCGCCGATTACACATGCATAGCAATCCGCATAGGGTCCAATTATAGTTTCGGTCACTTATAGTTCGCGTCCCTTATATTTGATAAAAATTCTGTGTTATTTGAGAAATGTGTCAATATGATCTTATTTGGTAAAAAAAAACAATGTTGAGTTTGTAAAGTTAGTGAAATTTGTTGAAATGGTTATTGTAATTTTGTGTCGCAATATTTGTTTGATGAGAGCGGTATTAATTTCTTTCCTGTTGCTGAGTGGAATTTTTTTTTCTTCCTGAGTCCGCCCTCAATTGGTAGCTTGGTAGTAGCAATTCAGTGTGCAGAGACGATGGCGGTCATGCTCTTCATTATAGCAACTCAACCAAAACGAATCAAAATAATAAAGAAAGAAATCCCAAACCGATTTAGGCGATTTGATGTGGGTCTATCATGGGTGTTCCCATGACCCACACCGTTATGACAACAATAGAAAAAATCAAAAAAATCAAAATTTTCGTTCAATTTCGCTTTTTACTTGTTAAACCAATGGCGATGTCTACAATTGGGATTTTCTGGCCGCCCTCCCCTGATGATTGATAATAAGGAACTGATGTTATTCACATCGCGCAAACTCCACTGAACTCTTACCGGTTAAACTTGAAATTTTTGATCTGTGTGAACTGAATAGTCACTAAAATGAATTGACAATTATACACCATCAGTCATTTTGTGATTTTGAAAAAATCGCCATGACACTGTAAGCTTATCGGTCATTTTGCGGCCAGATTAGAACTTATCAACCGGTGTATAGGTTCAAAATTCAGCAACCCCACAGGCACATTTAGTATTTAACGTTCAGCAATGAAGTTGTTGGTGTGAAGGTAATATTCACCGCCTTGTTATATTTTTTCCATATCAGCCTAGTAGGCCTATAATTGTCATATTCACTGCTTAATATTTATTTATAACAACGTTGACAATGTTAAGGCCCGGGGGATGGGGGGGGGGACTGTTGTGCAGTTTCAGAATGTAATTATTGTAATGTAAGGCAGTGGTAATACCCCCTTCCATTTTCAGCAACCCGTCACAACAAAAGACCAATTTAAAAAAAAAAATAAGTGTATCGTGCGTCGTCAGACCTTCTTTTTTTCGGGGGTTGTTTGTTTGGGGAGGGAAAAGTGAAATTCCGTGGCAGGGCAGAATCTTAAAAATGGAAATTTTTAAACCAATTATGGCTCCAAATCGTTTAATTTGTCCAAAATTTGATTTAAATCCCCCAACGCTGTTTTGCTTCCTTCGCCGGGGGGGTGGGGGGGATTTACAGCCGCTCGTGCGCCGCCACTGCCTAAACTGTAGTAAGGGAGACACCGGCTAGATTGAATTTTCCAGCAAACTGGCATTTGATCTTTCCTCTAACGTTTGATGTTATTTGCACTATAAAACTCAATTGCTTTTTAGCTAGGTTAAGCGTGAAAATTCCTACTTTTCGATGTCATTGGTCCATTTAAAAAAACCGCAGTTCCACTTGGCAGTGTGCAAATGCGTGCTTACAGTAGGTCCCCCCCATGTCTATTCTGACTGTTTTCATCCTTCTGAGGTAAAAAATTATTTCAATTTATTTTTTATGCTGAAAATCTTGTTTTAAATTTAGCAGTAGGCATATTTTTTAATGAATACGCCACAGAGTTCTACAGCCTTGACACTTCATCATATACTTTACAAAATTCTCAATTTCATGCACAGTTGCAATAACCTCAACTCATTAGAAAAACGCACCCTGGTGTCAGGTATGAGTCATACATGTGATCTCAAAGCATAATTGCTGCTGGCAAGCCAATAGGTTAGAAAGGCAACAGTAAAATATAATTCTTATCTGGCCCGTGATCTAAAGCTACATGGCCAGGTTGTCTCATCAAATACTGGACGGTGTTCTCAAAAGCATGAATTGCTGCTGGCAATCCAATGGGTTAGAAAGTTCAAACAGTAAGATAATTCTTATCTTGGCCCGTGACTAAAAGCTTACATGGCCAGGTTGTCTCCGCAAATACATGGACGGTGATTTCAAACATAATTGCTGCCGGCAAGCCAATAGGTTAGAAAGGCAACAGTAAGATAATTCTTAGCTTGGCCCTTGATCTAAAGCTACATGGCCAGGTTGTCTCAGCAATACATGTGGACTGTGATCTCAAAGCATAATTGCTGCTGGCGCCATAGGTTAGAAAGGCAACATTAAGATACTTCTATCTTGGCCCGTGATCTAAAGCTACATGGCCAGGTTGTCTCTGCAAATACATGGACCAACCTTGGATTTTTTTGTCATATAGACTTTTTGTGTCTATTTTTTTTCTTGAAAATTGAAAGGATGAATTGAATTTGTATTTAAAAAAAAACAAAGTTGTGATGCGTACCTATTAAACCACCCCCTATTTTTTAATACTATTTTATGAGAAAAACACACGACAGAATTAATCTGACATGATTTGCATATATAACATGTGGTGACCTTACACCTTTCCCATTCCCCTGAAAGGCTCTCTGCCAGTTGAGGCAATGCTATAAATGAGACAGAATTGATTGTGACAGGTGTGTGCTTTACTAATTATATGTAGTTCCAGGGACAGGGTTATGGACCTCCCTATATACCGGCATACATGAACGACCTTATGCATTCTAGGTTATATACTCAGACTGACACCAGGGTGCGTCTTTTTTAATGAGTGAGGTTAATTGAACGGTGCCATTGGACATGAGAAGTTGTCAAGTATATATGCTGGGCAAGGCGTTAGAACTCGTGCTTATTGAAGTAATGCAGGGAGAGGAAAATTGAAAATCCTCATTGCCAGTATACCCTTCGCCCAGACATTTAAAAACATATGCCTACTGAGAAATTAAAACAATGATTCAGCAATAAAAAAATAAATTTGAAATAATTTTACCTCAGAAGGATGAAAGCAGTCAGAATAGCACATGGAGGGGGACCTACTTGTAAGCCACGCAGTTTGGCACACGCAATTAACTGTTTTTTTTTAAAGACATGACATCGAAGTAGTGGGAATTTCGCTTAACCCAGCTAAAAAAGCATGAGTTTTATATGCAAATCACATCAGCGTTAGAGAAAAAGATCAATTGCCAGTTTTTCCTTTTGGAAAATCAATCTAGGCCGAGGTCTCCCCTACTACGTTAGGCAGTCGGCAGCGCACGAGGCTGTTTAAATTCCCCCCCCCCCCCGGCCGACGGAAAGAAGCAAAATCAGCTGAGATTTGGGAATTGAAATCAATTTTGCCAAATTAAGCGGATTTGGAGCCATAATTGGTAAAAATTTCCATTTTTTAAGATTCTGCCCTGCCACAGAATTTCACTTTCCTCCCTCAAAAATATCAACCCTCAAGAAAAAAGGTCTGACGACCAAAACACTTATTTTTTTTTAAAATGGGTCTTTTGGATGATGTTGCTGAAAATGGAAGGGGGGTATTACACTGCCTTACATTACAATACATACACTTATGAAAATGGCAGGCCCACCCCCTCCCCTGGGATTAAACATGTTCAACGTGGTTATAATATTACGCAGTTGAATTATAGGGCTACTAAGATTGATATGGAAAAAAATATCACAAAGGCGGTGAATATTAGCCTCACCCAACTTCCTTGTTGAACGTTAAATACTAAATATGCCTGTGAGGTGGGAATTTGCAAACTTTACACCGGTATAAGTTCTAATCTGGCCGCAAATTGACTGATAAGCTTTACAGTGTATGGCGATTTTTCCAAATCCACAACTGGACTGATGTGTTATACGGTCAAGTAATTTTAGTGAATTCAGTTCACACCAATCAAAATCTTCAAGTTAACCGGCAAGTTCAGTGAGATTTCCGAGATGTGAATAAACATCAGTTCCTCTTTATCAATATCAGGGGAGGAGGGCGGCCAAGAAAATACCCATTTTAGACATAGCCATGGTTTTTTAAACGTTTATTTAAAGCGAAATCTGAACGAAAAATTTTATATTTTTTTTTAATTTTTTGCTATCTGTCATAAACGTGTGTGGGTCATGGGACACCCATGATAGACCCACATCAAAGCGCCTAAATGGTTTGGGATTTCTTCTTTATTATTTTGATTCGTTTTGGGTGTTGCTATATCGAAGAGGCATGACCGCATCGTCGTGTCGCACTGATTGCTACTTACAATGCTACCAATTGAGGGGCTCAGGAAGAAAAAAAAAACACTCAGCCAACAGAAGAAATTGAGAAGGCGCTATATCAAATGCGTGTGTATTGTGTGTGTAATTAATAGCGTGCTCATCAACAATATTGGACACAAAATTACAATCACCAATTTCAACAAAGGTTCCCTAACTTTACACTAACATTACAAATAAGATCAAATATTGCAACATTGCTCAAAATTAAACAGAATTTTTATCAAATATAAGTGAAGAAAAAACTATAAGTGACGAACTATAATTGACCCTATGGATTGATATGATGTGTATCTGGCGGTTGATCAGGTGATGTGGCTTAGGCTATTGCTTATATTTCGTGTTAGTTCCTTGTTCCTGCTCGCCAAATTGTACCACATGATGCTTTAAGAGCGACGGCCTGTGTTTTCTTTGGAAACTGCCATTGCACTGTGAGAGGCTAGTAAAGGATAATAGTATCTTAAACTGTGTCTGTTCTAAGAGCAAGTTCAAAAAAAAACAAAGATAAACGTAGACAAAGTTTTGTCTACAATGAAAAAACTCCTTGTCCGACTAAAAAAACCAGCTAAAACATACCCTAACAAGATTTTTATCTGTTTATGATACAGCTCAAAAAGCACCGCAGTGCAGTGCATCGTAGATATACCCCTTAGTTTATTGCTTGCTTTACTTCCCAAAGTCTGAGTACAATATTTTGGATTATTTGATCTCCCTACTTAATGAGATATAACATGGACCAATTTCGGGTTGAAGAAAAAAACATACCTTTTTTCCATATTTTGTGTTTTTGACACCGAACGAGTAGGCCGTACATCCCCTGTTGGAAAAAAGCCACCCTTTTACGGTTTTCTTGTTCACGTATTCATATCAACCTTTGAATGCAGTGGCCCCTGGGGTCACGTATGGAAAAGAAAAACGCTAAATACTCGAGTGTGTACATGAAATTGGGGATATCTTTGACCCTCAATAAATGACAAATATTAGCGATATAAAAGAGTGAATACCACAGGTAGTAATTTCCAGATTTGAACAAACGTTGCAAGTGGCCCATTATCGGCTTGTTCATCTTGGATTCATTCCACTTAAGACCATTGGTTTGGGGTACTGAAAAATGACTTGGTAAAAAGGGGCCAGGGCAATCTCAATTTGTACTGAGTGGGCTCTGTGGCAGTGTGCCAGCACAAAGTGTCTTACCTTGTTTACATCATCGGCCTAATTGTCAGCTCCGTGCTTTTCAAAAGCGTTTTTTTTGCACTGACAATTGGGGGTTAGGCTTTGTTTTGCACTAGAATTCACTTTTCTTTCACTTGTTGACTGCGGTTGAAGAATGAAACATTTGTACCATGTTTTTAATGATGTTTTTGCTTGATTTCATATGTCAAAACCATACACACTGGGGATTCCATTGCGAAATATTTTAGTATAAATTTGAATTTTTACTTGCTAGCGGAATGGATGTTTCATAAATTAGCACTGGAATTTTAATTTCCTTTTACTGCACATCTCCTTCATCAATTTCCAAAAACACCTTCTGAAACTTACTAGAGGTGGACACGAGGGGTTCGAATTGATGGGTGACATTTCAAGATAATTCTTTCCCAACACTTGTTCTTTTAGGTTATACTCTTAAGTAGACTTTAGATATCTACGGGGATTTTGGTTCTTTCTGCTTATGCTAGTACACTTGTCATTGGTATACATTCGTCATGCAATTTAGTAAACTTAGTACGAATGACTTATAGTTTTCATTTGCATATTTTTAAGAATTACCATTCCAATGGGTATTGTCAGGTGGAAGGCTAGGCACACAGCTTGAAGGATGGAAATGGAGTCCAGACTTTTTCTATTGATAGACTTTAGTTCATTAGGACCTAAACCAATCTTTTTGGAGGTTGAGCAAAATTTGTTACAGTGCCATTTTTGTAAAATCCAATAGGCTGCTACCATTTCCAAAATCACTAAAAACCTTAGTCTTTCCAATAGAGACAATATCTCTACGGCACTCCGGTGTTTAAGCACGAGAAGTGTTGGTAATGTAATGTTTCTCATACAATTGCCACAAAAATCCATATGGCTGCTCAAAAGTCAATATGCTCTCGGAATCATTAACATGTCTTAAATCTCCATTATACCCTACTTTCCCATTTCCTTCTTGCATACAATACTGAACTCCTAAAACGTGTTCTTTCTTCGTGGTTCAAATCTGTTCCAATTGATCACATCATGCAAGTGTTCTTTAACACCCAGATTTCATTTCCAACGCATCAGGACACTTCAAGTGTTCTGCACATTTTTGCCGTTTAGAGGCTTAATTTACCCAGTGTTTATATGCATGCTTTTATGCTTTATTACACTTATGAGATACATTATTTGATCATAGAAACCCTTTAACTAACTGTCATTTCTCTGTATGGCCATTTTTCAAGCTATTCAGATGGCAGCCATACAGTCCGCCTTAAAATAGTAAAACCTACATTATTGTGTATTATATGTCGTGAGGTTTCTCGCATCGTGTCGAATCAAGCATAAAGCTAGTTTCTGAGACAACGGCGTGTTTGAAAGTTCGAGTTACTTATGAATGCGTGAAATTAAATGAATAAAGGAATGGCTATTTTAAGTGGTGTACTGTTAAGACATGACTGGTTACTAACTGACGACCGTATTAAAATACCAAGAAACAACTGTTTTCTTATTCAAAATGGACACTGAATGTGGGTTCCGACGATTGTTTTGTCACCCCCAAATGTTTGTTCGCTGTGCCTGCTACAAGGCAGCGCAGTCGAATACGTATTCGATTGCATGAAACCCGTTAATTTCTAGTGTTGGTATGGTGAGATTTACTATAGTACGGTTGTTACCCTATTTAAAAAAATGAGATGCCGATGATTCCACTATGGATAAGAAATAACATGTGCGTTGATGATAGTGGCATAACATGAAATAAGTAACAACTAGCTTGACGACGACCATGTGCTAACTGGATGATGAATGATGCTACTCTACTGGATGATGAATGAGATGCTACTGGATCATGATGATAGCTATTGGATGATGATGATGATGATATGCTAACTGGATGATGATGATGATTCCACCGTATGATGAGATTATGCTAACTTGATGATGATGATGCTTACTGGTGATGATGATGATGCTACTGGAGGAGGATGATGATAATGCTCATCACTGTAGGCAGGAGGAATGATGATGCTACTGGGGATGATGATGCTACGGAGGAGATGATTATGATGCTTAACTGTAGGAGGAGGATGAAGATGCTACTGAGGAGGTAGGATGATGATGCTACTGAGGAGGATGATGATGATGCCTTACTGGGAGGAGGATGATGATTGATATCTCTGGTAGTAGAGGATGATGATGCTAGACTTGGAGAGGAGGAGGATGATGCTACTGTAGGATGTGATGATGATGCTACTGGAGTAGGATGATGAGGCTTCGTCCTGGAGGTGATGATGATGTGGGATGTCTAACTGGAGGAGGAGATGAATGAATGCTACTTTAGGCGGATGATGAATGATGCCTAACTGGATGAGAGGGATGATGATGCTACTGGAGTAGGATGATGATGAGCTTCCTGGAGTAGGAGGAGGATGATTCTACTGAGGCGGATTATGAGATGCTACTGTAGGAGGATGAATGATGATGCTACGGAGGAGGAGGATGATGATGCCTATTTGCATTGTGTGTTAATGTACAACCCATGCAAATTTGTATACAACGACTTCCATAAGCGGTTTAAAGGGGAAAACATTCACTGTTGCAATTATCTTCATTGAAAATAATAGCACAAGCTGACCACGATGACCAACGAATTCATATCAAAAATATACAACCGCTTAACAAATTTGGCTCCTTAAAATTAATATCTTTAATTAGTCGCCAATATGTATTTACCTCATTTTTGCATAAAAAAAACAAAATTTTCAAGAGTAAAAACTTTAGAAGGCACACAAACATTGTAGTGCAATGTTTATACAAAATTAACAAATAGTATGCATTTTGAAACACAATAATATTGGTATACGTTCAAAACAAAAATTGATCTCAGAAAATATTAAAATGTAACTGGAATGTTTTATACTCAAAGGTTTTGGAGGATAAAATTTGTCTATTTTCCTCGTTTTCCTAAATTTCTCAGTACATATATAGTTCCTATCTTTTAAAGTATATGTATGACACGCTTTAAAATATATACCAAACTTGAAACGAATTAACAATTAATGGGTAATATACTCATAAATCTACATAATCTAAACATTTAGAGGGCACTAACGCTTATTACACACCTTCCCAAAGAAATATCAATTTGTTCCTGAAAGGTGAGTTTTTTAACTATTATATATTAAGTAATTATTGTGTTTGGCAGAATATCAAAGTTTACATCAAAGAAATCAAACTTTTCGCAATATGGTTTACAAGTCTATTTTTGTAACAGGTTTACTAAGGGGTGGGGTGTTAACACCCCGAGACTTCATTATTATAAGCAAATATAACTGATTTCGATGTTGGTAATACCCTTTTTAGCATTGGTACACCGTTTTCTACTGCTTTCCAAACTCTAACTAGTATGGCGTCACATGACGTCAAAAGTGCACAAGTTGGCAAAAGTGGTCCAATTTCCACAGACACACCTCAGAGTATAAGATGAAACAATGACTTTTGCTAAAAAAGGAAGGTATGAGATATTGGATTTTCATCCATGCGGGTTTTGGCCCACATGATATGGAAAATGACTAGTTTTTAATTTTCACATATAATTTTGAACCATACATCGCACAATATAACAAAATGAACTAATAACTAAAGGGTAATGCGTTCACATTTTGTAGGCGAATCATGTCCTCGAGGTCGGAAAAGTAAATAATGCGCCCATTATTTTATTTTTTCCCCGCCCGATGATACATTTGGATGAGCCCTTGATGAACTACCAAAATTTCTATCTATTAATAAAAAACGTGACTTTTATTGTGGTTTGTTTGTTTGTATAGGCTTTAAGTTAATATGCCTTATTGATGTTTATTTTTGTATGCTGATAATGAAAATAATGATAGAAATAGCCTGCTCATTATTGCAGATAATGGGCAGTAAACTGACCAATCAAGAATGCTGCATTTTCAATAACCCAACTCCGGTGAGGGTGCTACCTTACATTTGTTCGCCAAATGAGCAGAAAGATGTGAAATAATTGATATGAAAGACTTAACGAAATTTTTTGCGCACCGAGGGGAAAGTGTTACTACCTGGGGTGGTAACCTCCTCCCCCTTTGGTAATACAGGGTTAATGTCAACTAAGGCCCCCTATGCACCCCCCCCACCCCAAAAAAAAAAAAAATCTATAAATTTGGGCCTATGTTGTAAAATGTTAAACACACAACTTTGATAATTTCTTTTTCACGACGCACAGACCATAGGTTTCAATAAGTACAAGTAACCTAATTAAAACCACAAATTAAAAACTGTGAAATACATGAACCAGCCCTCATGAAGTATGAAATGTAAATTTCACCGATTGCCTTAACTCTTGATAGACCTATTATCGATTTTGAATCACTAAGTTAGCACTCTTTGTCCCAGGCGAATAGTATTCGTTTCACACAGTTTATCTGTGTGCTTTGAGATATGTGGACACGCAAAGCTAATCGAATACGTATCGATTGTTTGTGAACCCGTGTTTTCCAAATGCGTGTTTTCGACTGCGGCCTATTTTGGTTAGGATTGTAAATTTCCCCTTTATATTTGGGGTACAATTAAAGAGGTACATAAAATCCAACCAGAATCAAACTCTTAACTCATTTGACCAAAAAAATCAGATTCGACAATATATCGTGACCACGACGATATGTAGTTTCATCAACTAATTGTATTATAAAAAGGTGAATTAAGGTAGGGAATAAGTATTGACCATTTTGACATTCTATCTGGAATTCCTGTTTCTTTCACATGTCAAAAATGTTATATGGTGGGCCAATGTGGCTGCTTTTAACCTTCTTTAAACCTATAACTTACGATACATTCTGTATTGCCTTTAGTTTAAACACCCAAATGAAGTATTAAGTTTTACAAATCTAAGTAATGAGATTATGTCTTTTGAAGCATTATACCTCGTATCCGGTATATTTGTTTTGACAACATGCTTAAAATTCAAATGACGGCAATATATATGAAATATGAACAATTTGTAGGTTTTAAAGATTTTAAAAGGCAGTCATATTGACTGCCATCTTGATCGGTGAGCTTGTTAACACACTTGAAATGTCAGATATGAGTTCCTACTGGGTATAGAGCGCAGAATTATACCTCTATTAGAAATACTTGATGAGGTATGGTCAATTGAATGATTTCAGGGCATATTGGGCTTTAGGGTGGCCATATTTGATTTGATGGTAATGTTGTGATCAAATCACTTCAATAACCCGTCCAAAAGATTGCTCGTGCTTTAAAACCTGGATCTATTGCATAAAATTATGGCCATTTGAATGAATTTGAGAGTGATAGCGGCCATATTGGATTTCTAGAAAATGCACTGCACGAAATTTTGCACACCCTCCAGAAATTATTAGCTTAGGTCATCATTGACAAAAATCGATCAACAGAAAAAGTCTGTACTCCATTTCCACCCTGTACCCACAATTCCTCCTGACTATATTGGATAAACCTCGTTTGAATTTTGCAATGTTTTCATTGGTATAGTTCCTTTTATGCAAATACGTGTTTGTTGTTTTCTTATATCACTTTTGCTTGAGCTATCAAGATTGTTGGAAAATGGTTAGATATGTTAGTGACTAAGATTGCAGAATTTACAGTATTGTCAATATTCGTTAATATATTGTCATTTATTTTCGCATTTGTGTCTATAATTCTTGTAGGTTTATAAATAGCAGGTATGAGTGAATACGTTATTTGTCTATAAATAGAGTCAATATCTTTCATAAAGCCATCTATGGAGGTGTGAGCGATATACCGTATACATTGCTATGATATTGTTTTAGTTAGTTTTCTATTTCTACAAAACATGCCTCAAAGTTAGAAGTAGCTTTACATATAGGTCTGTTCGTATTTTAACTTATCGAGATAAACATGAGGACTCCTTCCTTTTCTCGATCAGTTCTATTGGTATGTTCCATACTACAGCCAGGTAATTTGAAATATTCAAATAGGTTTCAGATAATGCTATCATGCTAAAATCATGATCTAATATCTTGATGCATTCTTTAACTTTTCCATTATTTTTGGATAAGCTTCTAATATTGACATTCAAAATAGAATTTTTGTTTTCATTACTAGGAGTATTTGTAAGAATGGGTCCGGAGTTGAGTATCGACATTGGGGGACTGTGGTAAGTGTTTTGAATTTCTTCATTTTTGTCATTTATCTTTGTATTACTTTGATAACGTGGGGAGTTAAAAATCATGTCATATTTTTCAAAGTTAATATCCTCTTCATTTACATTTGAGGTTTCGTTAATACATGCATCAGTCTCAGAGTAATCAGTAATTAAATGATTACAAATCACTATTACATTTATTACATATTCAATCCTGTAAGAATAATAGTAATACACAAGCGTCAGCGTAACATTACGCCATGTTTTTTTGTAGTCAATGGTGTAATTGACAAAAAAAACCAATAGTTGAATTCTGCTACAATGCTGGGGTTGGTTATCTTAAAAAATAACGCTCCTCGGCCCTTTGTCATGTCCTGGATATCCCTTTGGTGAGTTTGTTAACGCTCATAGGCTCCTACTGTTTATCGAGTGTCTCATGAAGACATAAAATAAACCACATACCAAAAATTAAAATAAACGGGTACTTCCCATTGAATCAAGTTCTATATCACAATCAAGTTATGCTCCATCACACACAAAGGGTCAAAATGTCTCGGCGTATTTTCTGTAACCTTTGCCAAACACCCTAAATTGACCCGACTTGGCGTCATCTAAGGACCTTAAAATATTCCCTTAAAGATTAAAGCAAACAAAATTTTCAAAGTAAACTATTTTTCGGATACTACGCATCAATAACCCAAACTTTTGGTCACTCCATCTATTATCATATTATGCAACCTAGTCGTAATTCTCGAAATTGGGTCGATATTATATAAACCACGTCCAGTCTACCAATTGACCCGACTTGGCGTCATCTAAGGACCTTAAAATATTCCCTTAAAGATTAAAGCAAACAAAATTTTCAAAGTAAACTATTTTTTGGATACTACGCATCAATAACCCAAACTTTTGGTCTGAAATTGGTCACTCCATCTATTATCATATTATGCAACCTAGTCGTAATTCTCGAAATTGGGTCGATATTATATAAACCGCGTCCAGTCGGCGGTTGAACCATAATAACTCCATGGTTGAACTATATACAAACGTGCTATTCGGGTTAAACGATTATTTTTAAGAAGGGGAATGTTTTGCGTTCTCCAACTTGTTCTAACTGACATGTACAAGTATTTGTGAACTATATATAACAAAGCCTTTTTTGTTTAATTTACCCCGGGATTTTACCCCTTGCATCGGTTACCTATACCGGTGTAGAAGTAACCATTGTCCGGCGTACTCATAGTCCGGGAACAATGGTGAATAGGGCAATAGGGCAATCGATTCAGTTGACTCTTTACGCAACATTAGTTTCACGCGTTATTCCGTTATCGTCTATGGAGCCCCGGACTATGGCTCCCACCGGACTATATCTGCTTTCACACCGGGTTCACTTATTGGAGTTAGCCATTACTAAAGTAGTCATTGTGGCGTTTTGGCGATTCAACTGCGATGAAATTCAAATATTGTAAATTTGAATTGAACTTACTTTTCAGTACTCAAACAAATGGCATTTAAAAACGTAAACAAAGTACATAATAAAAGCAACATGTGCTTGCATCTAAGGGAACCGACCAGAGCCTCTCAGAGAGTCGCCTTTTAGCAAGTATGATCTTCACACTACATTAATAATAGACATTGTTAAGTTCTGACTCAAAATTTAAATATTCTGGTTAGTATGTATTTGAACCGTACTTAATTTGAACTTTCAGCAAACAATAAAATTGTCAAAATAAAAACCATTCATGCATGGACGTAAAATAAAGCCCTTTTCTTTTTGTGTTGTGACTGTCAAATTCTACCAGATCAAGGGCTGCGTCATCCATGAATGACGCTTTAAAGGCTCCCAATGACGGTTATAGTCAAGAATTTCCATGAGGTGATTTTTGTGCTGACGGATGTTTAAATATGAAGCCTGAACAGCAAGCAGGAAGAGCGATGCTGGTGAACAGTTCTACCATATAATCAACAGTTGTTGGTACGATATTGCTTCCATTTTGTTTGCAAGTCATAAGGTATGAATAGTTAACCTGATATATTCAATACTTCTATAGCGTGTATATACCGCACACTAACACTTTTATTGAGCGACTGGCCTACGAATAATGATTTTTATCGTGTCAATTTATAGGCTCGGTATACGTTTACTGGTACAGTAGGTTTCATTTGGGATATAAATATTCTTACCAAATAGGTCGGCTTAAAATATATGCAACTCTTGGGTCGGGGCCGTTGGGATGCTAAGGCCAAATTTGTTGGGAACCACGGCATCGTGAAGATAATGAGGG